>CAJNIZ010033891.1:142933-191034 GCA_905231905.1 Symbiodinium pilosum | reverse complement strand
TAAACAGCACGATCCTTCAAGTACGAATGCTCATCCGGGATGCGAACAGCTGTTGTGGTTCTGAGCCTGCATGCTTGGGGCATGTGCTGACCTCTGAAATGTGCCCTTGAAGAATCCATGGAGCTCATGCAGCACGATTGCGACGCGTGAACACATCATAGACTCCCCGCTACAGACATCCAAAGCAATAAAGCGATACATACCCCCCCCTCACTCCAACACACCCAGAATCACAACACCTCAAATTTTATTTTGAGCGGATGGAACAAGCCGCTCTCTGGAGCGACTCTTAGCACAGCATGGAGCTCCAGACACCAACTACAATGCCAGAGCCCCAGACTGGGAAAGTTGTTGCCTCATTTTTCTTAGACCAAGCCATGTTAATGATTATTATTCTTTAGGGTAAGCTCGCCCCAGTGCCTAAGGTTGGCCCCGGAGTTCAGACCGCCATGCGCCTGCAGCTTACAAAGCCTGGAAATGTTGTGCAGTCATCCTGCAGAAGGTCTTCAGAGAGTTTGGTGAATAGGCAGTTATGTGGCTGTGAATCAAAAACACTGGGTTTGTGACAGGCTTGGGCCGCCATTCCGCGACATAGGTTTGTAACAGAATCTCATGGCTTGCGACAAGCACCTTTGCAACAAGCTTCTTTTGTAGGGCATACATGCGCCAAGCATTCGCGAAAAAGGTATGCAACAACAGGCCGCGACAAAGGGGCATATAACAGGGGGTGGGGGGGGGGCCCGCGACAAAACGGGGTTTTGATTCACAGCCATGTGACATACACGCGGCTCAATAGTCGAGCACTTTGGATGACATCCTGCACGCCATGTTACATCTGATAGCAGGAAACAAATTCTGAGCCCTACGGAGCGGAGCGTGAACAAGTTGGCATTGCCTGCCATGTGCCGTCAAACCTTGCAAATGTGAAGTAGTTTATATAGACAACAAGGGAACACGCGGCTTCTCGGCCGCAATGCTGCAGTTTCGAGGTCCCCGTGCCTTCGGCACCGTCCTCCGCGACGCGAGGAAGTTCAAACCGCAAACGTTTGGAGAGTTCTTCTCTTTCCATTATCCCCATATAACCCCAATATAACCTTAATATTACCCCTATTAGAACCCTATATAATCCCTACTATATAGATTTGGATTTGAGGGTGAGCCAAGTTTCTGCCAGACCGGTTCGATATGTTTTTCTCTTTCTGTATCTTAGGTGTTGCACATTTTGTGAATTTAAGCCGCCTTTTCCCGTCTCGCAGGAAGCCGATGGGGCCGTCCCAGCCTCTCAGTCCGAGCCCAACCACATTCTGGAGGGCGGGTGTTGATGGGTTTGAGTTGGACGTCAGAACAGGTTGGGTCTTCTAAGCATCCAGCTTTATGTATGTTCTAGGTTCTAGAATTGGCACTTCTTCCGAAGTGATCGTGTTCCTTTGTGCCTGAGATTGGTGTAAAGAGCATTTCCTGCCTGTAGTGACCACACTGTGTGCAGCAAGGCAGCCAGCTTTTCTATCGCGGCCACGAGTGCCGCCTGGCATCGCCGGCGCATTGTGCTGCGACAAGGCCGCTCACTATGAAAGCTTTATATTTTTGCTTCGGGCCGCCAGTGGCGGAGTTGACCTTGGACCTCCGCTCATCCTGGTATTCTAGAAAAGTGTATGCCACAGCGCCCTTTGTATCGTTTTGCAAATCATTGGATAAGAGACCCATAAGGTCAAGGTGTGAGCATAAGCGTCCTGCTTCAAGTGAAAGCTTGTAATCGAACAAGCCCTGACAATGACTTCCCCAGCATTGGCAAGCTGACAACGCTGCATTGTGGTTACAGCACTATGCGAGACTTCCAGTTTTCGGTTTGTGCGTGTCACCGGCCACCTGCTGCATACTCGCGCATTGCTTGTGCACGCACACAAAACACAGTTCTTGTTCTTGTAGTGGAACGTCTGGAGGGCCTCCTGCCCTGGAGACATGCTACTGATGGTGTTCGTATGTTGACGTCCTTCCGCCTTTGTGTTGGTAAGTCTTAGACATCTGAAAAGGCCAAGGCTTTCGAAGAAATGGTATCAAGGAGGCGTCTACATGGGGTGCTGCGTCCAACTTCTCACGTCTAGCTAGGGCCGGCAGTGATGATAGAACAACTTGCTTAGACATGGGGACAAATGCTGGAGAAGCCCTGCTGTTCGTGGCAGTTCGTGGATTTCAAGGGTCATACCAGCGCTGAGGTATGTTGCATTTACATGGAAGGGGCCTTCTCTTGAAACCGTCTTATTCTTGGAGCACGTTGAAAATCAGGTTATTGCCACAATCTATCATTCTTGCAACTCATTTTTGAATAATTGTCCATGCCGCATTCCATTCAAGATTTCGCGCAGTGTTGCAGTGACTTTCACAGATCTGTGCGTGCGGGCCCTTTGATTCTTGGAATGTGCCGGTCTTGCCCTTCGGTACGAGAACCGCCGATTGCTGCGCGCAAATGAGGATTCAGATGTTGTGGGCTTTGTAACTAGCAGTGCAAAGTTGTCATGGCCTGGACGTTTCTTAGCTACGGCCTGCATTGCCTCGTTGCAGGGGTCCAGGAGAGGGTGATCGACATGCTGGGCTCTTGGAGGAAATTCGGCGAAACACAAGGGCAGGTCTGCAAGTTCGGGAGACTTGGTGGGGTTAGCGGCACTGGGAAGACACCTCTGCAGTTCCCTGGGGGTTCAGCAGTGGGTTCAGTTCTTCAAGGCCCTCGAAATCAAGGCACCCCTGTGACGATTTTATACTTGAGGGTGTCCGGCCAAAAATGATGTCTGCAATTCGTACCAAGTAATGATTACCGGTCCACAGTCCTTAGTGATCTTCAAAAACTATAACAGGCCTCGGACTAGTGATGACTTTTCGCTTCAGAGTCGTAGGTTGCAGCAAGAGCGCAGTCCTTAACGTGCCCAGCCCAAAGGCATCTAACTCAATAGTGAGTCTTGTGTCACACTTGCGGCAATAATGTGGAGTCTTCATCCCGTCGCCTCATAGTGAAACCCCTTGCGCTAGGCGAGCTCTCAACCGACTTATCCTTGACCACCCAGTCCTCAACGTTTGTTGCAAGAAACAGGTGTGCCCGTACAAGTTATGCAGTATACTAGCTGGTTCCGTGGATGCTCAGGTCTGAGCTGGAGCAGCGCATTCAAGAGATGCAGGGCTTGAGGGCCAGTGCCTTTGTTTCTTAGGGCTTCGTTGCTTGGGATTGAATTAGGTCTCAGACCTTTGTTATCAGGATGTTATCAGGCTTAGGGCTTAGAGTTCAGGTTTTCTGGGCATCAAGCTTCTGTGTTTGGGCTTGAGCGCCTGGGTCTTCACAGCAGGATTTGCCCGGCCTTTGCATGAGATTTTCTCTGTCAGTGTCGTGGTACTACTTGCTCCTACGAAGAATTCCAGGAGTCAACGACAAGGGTCAGGTTGGGAGCAGACTAGCTCCCCACATTGGGATACCGGCTGTGACTTTCAATCTGCTTCCTGTCGCGACGTTGCGTGTGTGCAAAGTATGTTCAGAACCGAAGTACTCTGGAGAGTGAAAATGAATCGCGTTGCAAAGACTCGTCTAAAGGAAGGATGCTTGTCTGGGCTAGGATGGCCGGAGCGTCAAGTGGAGTTTTGTGGAATAGAATTGACATGTTGACGTGATGCTTGCAATGCTGAAATCATTTGTTTCTAGCAGAAGTGCGACTCTGAGGTCCGGGAGTTGCGCGCTCAGCTTGAGGGCCTGGGGCTCTCAACCACTGGTCGTGTGGACAGAGAGCCCGGGTCTCGTCGGCTTTGATGCTCCAAGTTGGAGGATTTCGGAAGTTGGGGCCTAGCTCAGGGTTTAGGGTTTGGGGTTTGATGGAGCAAGCAGTTGGGAGCCTTGGATAGACTGCTGGAGGAATATCTTGTATTTGGAGCGGTCAGTGTTAATTGCAATGATGTCCGGTTTCAGGCGCCGGGTCCCTTGTCCACTTCCTGCTCCACATGGCTCCACTATTTCATCTCTTAGTGTTATGAATGGCTGCTAGATTTTGCAGAAGTCACAGTTCTAAAAGTAACAGTAGTGCAGGTCTCCCAACATACCATGAAGCAGGTCCGCTAGCATGAGGGACACAATTTCCGAGGGGAAAGCTTCAAAGGTCGAATTTTCGCACGCCCCAGGAAGAGCTGTTGGGGCCATGGGTCCATTGGCTTTTGTGGGAGGTCCTTGGTGGAGCTTCTGGAGACGGAGGGCCGCAGGCAAAGTTTGGTGCTCGTTTGGTTTGCTCTTGTGTTGTAGCGAGGGTGTTGCGGTTGGTATGGAGCGTGCCTGCTTGCACTAGCCACGTATTTGTCTGCTTGATAGGATGGCCAGAGAAGAATTCGCATGATTGATGGTTTTGACTTGCAATTGCGTGAGGGTACTCTCCATGGGCAACGCCGAGGAGGTAGAAAGCGCTGAGGCCAGGAACTCCCATGTGTTACTAGCAAGTGAGAGCGAACATAAGGAGAAGGATGATTGCAGCCAGTAAGGATAAGAGGCAAAGTAAGAATAAGAATTAAGAGTTACAACCACAAGTAACTGTAGTGGCACTGTCACGAGTCACAGTAGGAATCAAGAGTTTCTCAAAAGATTTAAATGACTTCAAGCGATCAAGGGGAGGCCGTCGTATGTTGTAGTGCGTTGCTTGTCTTCAGGCTCAGGTCTGTCATACATTATGCACTCTCTCTGGGGACTCCAGTGCCTGATTGCGTAAAAGGGATCAACGAGACCACCGCACTTGTTGCCCATTCTCTGTATGCTAGGCACGCAGAAGCATGTCCAGGAACCTAACCCTGGATCCCAAAGTTGCAAGTCTACAGTCTGCACCATATGTTCCACGGTCCACACCTACGCACCACCCCATCACCTAAACCTAGTTTGCTTGGTTAAGCCCAAAGTCCCCTGGAGGGCGCGAACCCTGAGAGCGCTGAGCATGCTGAGCAGCCGCGGGAGCTGCCTGCTGAGGCAAGCCTGTTGCTTGTGCTAATTAAGTGGAGGTTTCCCAATATTAGGGATGCTTTTTGGGTGTCCTTATAAGGACTATAGAATATTAGGGTCTATAGTGGGGTCCCCCTATATTGAGAAACTACCAAGTAGGCTACTGCGAAGTAATTCGCGTTCTCCCCGTGTCAGCGGTCTTGCATGGTCAGGTGCGAGAGAAGATGGAGGAACTGCGGGCTCTCAAGGTGCGCTTGCAACTGAAGCGCGCGTGCTACTGACTGAACTTGAAGCGCATCCTCACAAACTGACGGAAATGCCCTTTCAGATATCCCGGTAGAAAGAGGTGTAGGGAAAGTCAGGGATTGGTCTGAGATCTTGAACAATTCTTTGTCGTATTTTGCGGCATAATGAATTTAATGTCGCCCGGATCTTGCACTTTCAGCGTCCTGAAGGCCGATGCTAAGCCCTCAATCTGCTAGCATTTGAGCCTTCAACCTGCCCTGCTACGTCCAATGCAGGCCCGTGACCTCCGCAAGGAGATGATCGCTATGGGGTTGAACTGCGAGGTCGAACAAAGTTGAACTGTTTAACTACTAGTCTGCGCATCTGTCAGTCCCAGTCATGTCAGCAGGCATTTAATGCGGTCTCACAAGTCCGGTCTGGTGCACGCACAAGGCTGCACGAGATTGCACGATGCAGCAGACCAGATTAGTCCCGACCACATTAAGGGATGTCCGATCATGAGCTTCTGAGCTGGTCAGGGCAGGGTGGACAAGGAGACCCTGTTGGAGCTTCTGGAAGCACAGGTGCACTGGCGTTGCACAGATTGGAATCGAGGTTGAGATCTGGCGGCTTCAGTATAAAGTGGCTTTGTCAGTGGCTTTTGCACAAATACACGGTAATTAGGGCTTCAGGACAGGGCGTCCCTTTTTCTCTGTGCTGCTGGGCTCACCAAAGAGCAGCTCGCGTCAACTCGCGCTCTGTGACCCATGCAGCTTCCTGTGCGCTGCTCACGAGGGGCCCGATGCCATCCTGCATCCTCCGCAGAAAGACACCGCCAAGGACAAGAAGAAGGCTCGATCTCCAGCAGTTTTGTTTTGTCCCACAATCCTCTCTCTGACGCAATGTCAGACTTATGGGCGCAGCGTTCTTTCTGTATTGCATGTTGGTAAAAACTTGGGCGTGCTGAATGGCGGGTTATCCAAATGACCAAACTTTATCGCGCGCACCGAGGCAGGACAAAGATGATACCAGTTGCAAGCACGATCTTCGGTAGCCGATAGAATCGCATAATATAGTAGTTTTCATTCTCTTTTCCATTATCCCAATATAACCCCAATGTAACCCTGTAATCCCCATATAAACCCCATATAGTCCCGACCGAGGCTGTTGAGGCAAAGGTGGTCCCTCAACAACGCTGTGCGTCCTGTCATCGTTGCGGTTATGCGTGCCAATTCTTCTTCAGCAACATCCTGCACCTCTGATAGTAGTTTCCCTTTTCTTTTCCACTACCCCAATATAGGGGTTATATTCGGATAACGGAAAGAAAATGTACACTACTATGCCTTCTGCAGTGAAGACACCAGCATCTTTCCTAGTGTCATTGTTCTTGTTGTTGATCGTTTGCTGGATCATGTTTCCTGAACTGGTTTGGTTGTGTCTTTTCTACTGTAAAAGTGTTGTAAGCTGCCCTGACATCATCATCCCTTCTTGATCTTGGGTCGCTCACGATCTGGTTTGGCAGAACCCCTTCAAAGAGAAGATGAAGAAGCCGCCGGTGGCAGCTCAGCCCAAGGCACGAAGGTCTCCGCAAGAGCGCAGCTTGGGGTGTGCTGATGTTGGAAGGGGAATGTGACGGGAAGCATTTCCGCTCAAGCGGCTGCTTGGGGCCTTGGGGCATGGCTTTACACCTGGGGCTACTAGTAATGCAGACTCAGGTACGTTTAGCTTCTTTGAAGCCATGCCATTGAACCATGCAATCAAAATGCCACCCAGATAGCTGATCATCCTGTAATCCCTAGCCATGGTGCTGCCGTGGAAAGATGTGGACAGCACCAGTAACGATGACGCGTGCGGTTCCAGCGATGCCGGGGCCTTGTCATGTTTGAGGCTTCACCCGATGATTCACCTTATGTAGATCCTGCTGGGAATTTTGTCATGTAGAGGTTGGACCCTGAATCCGGTGTTCTTCCGGGCAGTTTGACTGGACCCGACTGAGGAGGAGCAGGAGGAGGAGGGCAGCCCACAAGCTGGCACCAAGTGCGGTTGCATCATCGAGGCAATGCACAAAGAGAGTGATGTTTTTTTGGTCTTCAGGAACCTGTCTTGTGGGATGTTTAGCATGCGGTGAGAGCTCTTGCTAAACCATTGTGAACTCTGCAGAACGCGTCTCGCTTCTAAAACCTCACATAAGTCGGAGTGCTGACACCTTGGATAGTTGTGTAGAGCAGGCTCAATTACTGTGGTAATTACTCAACTCACACAAGCATTGATGCTGCTGACGAGCCAATTGGAATTTTGATGCACCAGCTGATAAACCCCTAGTATCAGATGCCAGCCTGGCCATATCCTTCAAGCCAAGCTCTCATACTTTAGCAAAACCACCGCGCTGGCCGACCCCAGAGGATGTCGCGGAACGTGCCATCACGGTGAAGCAGCTCCGTGCCCTGCGAAGCTTCCTCCAATACCTGACCAAGACAGAACTTCTGAAGCAGCTTGGGGTGAAGCTTTGTTGTGGATCTCATGAAACTCTAAGAGCAGCGCTCAAGCCATCAGGCGTTGACAGTCTAAGGTTAGGTCATGAGGAAGTACTCCTGTGGAGCGTTTCTACAAAATCACGAAAGCTAGCTCCCTTGGAGCGTGTGGTAGTTCTTGCTTGCAGATTCTCTAGGTCGGTGAGAATATGTGGTTAATAAATTGTGAAGGTGTGCAGGAGGGCCCCTCTCCCCCTCAAGAGTGATAACATCAAAAACCACTTTCCCCAAAAAAAATGCGAAGAAATGATTACAGGGGAGGCCCTCCACAAAAGTTTGCCCTTAAGCAAGGCTTGGAGTTGCATTCCATTCGACAGCTGTTGCTCACTTCAGCCCTGTAACGGCATGGCTCCCTCCGCCTTCCACTGCTGCCTCTAGCTTTCGTGGCCTCTTCTCAAACATGATTGGGGAGGCCAGGCAGCCGATGTCCTGACACCATTTCAGATTTGTTTCTGATAGCACTTGTGCCAGAGTTCTTCTGGGGCAACAGGTGGCTGCAGGGCTCGCGAGGCTGAGGTAGCTACTTTGTTGAGCCTCACCCCATCTTGCATGTTTCTTTGGCAGACTCATGCTACGCCTCAATCAGCAGATCCTCCGAGAGTGTTGCTCCACAAGACTGATCGCTCTGCTCATGAGTGCTCGAGCTCATGGGTGCAGCTGAGGCACACCAGCGAGTTTTCCAAGGGGAGTGGCAGCTATGGGAAGCTGATCCCTTGGACGAACCTGAACATGTAACGTGGCTGCCTGGAAAGCATCACTCAGCTTGGGAGATCCCATAATCTGTCTGCTCAAGACGAAACATGAGCGAATTGAGCGAAGGGTTGACAGGCTCGCTTGGATTGTTGCCGCTGGCTCAAGGGACCGAAGCTTGTTTCCCTTTCACTTTTTCTCAATGAAGATGGAAGGTGGCCGGCCGTGACTTGGTCTGGTTTGAAATGCTGGTGGTTGAGTGGTGGTTGAAGATGTGCTTGCTGAGTATGTCTATATGTCTGTACATGAGAACGCGTACAGGGGAACATGTTTCGACAAATCAGATTCATGTGACACCAGCAAGTACGGCGGCTGCGAATAAAATGCTTGCACTGCTCCCAGGCGGCCGCTTAATCAACCCTATTGACTGGCCATTTCAAGGATCCAGCGAGTACGGTTGTCTTTATCTGCAACGCCCATCGATGACCAGGCGGGGGATTCAGTTGGTTCCAGGGCATGTAGGAGTCCAGCGACAAGCTAGAAGTTATTCCTTCACACTTGAAGCCAGCTTCTTTGTTAGGCTTCTTCTTTCCATGCAGACTCTTGCATCTTTGAGCGGCTTTGGACTCACTGGCAGGATGGACGAAGTAACTCCGCGAGAGTCTTGGTGAGAATCAACATTATGGTTGTGGATTGCACTAACTCCAGGTTCATAGAGATGGGGATCATGTTGAGGGTGATGATGATTATGATGATGATGATGATGATGGATGGCTGTGGTGCGCTGGGTTCTTGATGCTAGATGCAGCTTGTCATGATGAGTCATCCTGTGGCGGACGCACTGACGTCGCTAGCCTTCAGGAAGTGATGTGGCCAGCGCAGTGACGGAATCTTGGCCACGGTTGGAGTTCAGCTGGAAGACTAGAGACGTGTCGTAGAGTAGAGTGTAGTAATAAGGTGTTCGTTCCAGCTCGGCAAGTGGGATAATTACTGCTGGTGTAAAGGCCGCTTAAAGCCTTGACGCTGCCACGGCTTCGATGTTTGGGCTGAGGAGGAGAATTGGGGCTTGGTGATTCATGGCAAGACCAGCTCAGGAGTGGTCTTCCATGAGCTGAAGCACATGCTTTACATGACGTATGTTCTCATTTCTGTTTCTGTGTGGCGCCTGCGACGCTTGAAGCTCAGGAACTGCGCGATGATCAGCGGAGTTTGTCTGCATCGCTTAGCACAGCCATGCACAACTTGCAGGCCTGGACCTGGATATTGTGATAATAGTTGGGTCACACCGAAAAGACTACACATGTGCAGGGCCAATATGCTTTCGCTCAAGTGAGACATGGTCTTTCAGCTACGTGATGAATGACTAGATAAGTCCTGCATAAGATCTGATTTGAGATGCCGAAGTGTCAAAACCCTGTCTGGCCAAGCAGCAAGACTCATCAATGCAAAGGCCAGCCATGACTTGGCGCTTCAGGCAGGTCTGTTCAAAGACTTTCGGAGCGGGGATTAAAGTGTTGCTTGTGTCAGTAGTTAGGGGTTAGTTCCTCGTTGGACATTAGACTTGCAGAAGGTGACATCTTTGGGTTGCAAGCTGCGATGGCTCCGCCATCTCAGGGGACTACAGAGCTTAATATAGCTGGCGGCTACAGTAATGCGCTACAGGGAAACATGCAGCTGCTTTGGCCCAGGTGTTGCCGTTCGGTCCCTTGAAGTTGCGATGCTTGCAGAGCGAAGCTTATTCAAGCCACATGTTCGCTCAGCGCTGTGCTTATGTAACTGTAGTCCTTGCGCATCTTCGTTTCCAGTTTGGAGTCAGCCAAGTCGATGATGTCCCACATGGTGGCATCATACTTGTCTTGCTGCTGGTAAATGGCCATGGCAGGTTTTAACCAAGCACTGTGACATGATCTCGCGCGGGGCCCTCAGTGAATGCAGAAGACTCCATTCATCTTCAATTTCAAGATCCGACTGCATGCAGCAGACGCGCGAAGCTGTCAACGTGTTACTATCACTTGTATACGCCCCGCCGTGGGAGCCTGAGTCTTTGAATTAGAGCCTTGGTCGTACTCGTGTTTATTGGCAAGGAGCACACGAGGAGCTCTCCAATCTCAAGGCCCAGCGCCTTCCAGTTGGCCAGGCCAGGGTTGGCCACGCGATGGCACGCGCAGTACTCGTAGCTTGTGAGGAGGTCTACCCGGCCATGGCTTGTTACATAGGTATGAGGGAAAAGAACATGGAACCACTACACTATTATACTACAAAGCAGGAGGCAAAATGCAGTATTGTAGTATTATAGTATCATAGTATTATCATATGTGGAAATGCTTCTCTCCATGCTTTCGTTGGCTATTGCTTGCACTACCTTGTTTGTTGCGTTGGAGTTCCGAGTCCATCTGGTGAAGGCAGTGCATCCGCGACAGCCCTCCCCTACTGGCACCATGTGCTTTGGCATGCTTCGGCAACATAGTCGTGGTGAATTGTGTGCGGAAGCATGTATCGAGACCCGATCTGTACATATTCATATCTGCGTAATATGTATTAATATGTACATGTTGAAGCAAACGCTGTGCTGTGCCCTTGCTTGGCTTTGTTTTCTACAGCTAGGCTTAATTATCCTGAGCACTACTTAGCCTGCGTATTCCGGAGCTCCCAAAGTACGCATGGAGATACGCAAAGCTCCCGCAGCTGGAACGAGCGCAGCATCAGGCTGCTGCAAACCACACAGAAGAAGCTGGAAGCGCAGACTTTGCCTGACTTTTCAAATTTGAGCAGCTCCCCAGGCACATCATGCCGCCAACTTTGCTTGGAGCCGTTCCTGATGAAGATTCTAGCCCCGACAAGGATGGTGCTGCGCTCGTGCCTCAGAGCTCGAGACATTCTAGTCCTGTTGGTCGCAAGCTGCAGTAGCGTCAAGCAAGATTTCTGCAAGTTGGTTTTGGTGCAGTCAACAGCATGCTGTCATCCCTTCCCTCTCAAGGTCTAGCTGCGATGCAACTCCCACTGCAGCTCACCAAGCGCCTCATGCGGACTTGGCACCATGGCTGTGTATGGCTGCGACTTGGAGTGGTCGGTAGTCAGGACCAGTCATTAACAAGGCCCCAAGCGTTGTGCCACAGCCATGCCGAGTCGGACTCCACATTCCGAGTTTTGTGCAGGAGCTTTGCACCAGGGAGCAATTTGTAAGTACTTACGGGCAGCATCTCTTCCTGAAGCCGCTAGCATGGCAGTGCGCCTGCCAAGGGGCCAGATCCAAAGAAGCGAAGCCGGTCGACTTTAATCCGTGAAAAGGAAGAGGCCTGCACTTTGGTGAGAGTGTCCTTTCCATTCTAGCATGCACAGTCCCGGGCGCACGGCCCAAAGTTGCTCATGCGGCAGCGGCGGGCACTTGACGAAAGTATTGCAAAGCTACTCGCTTTGGCTGTGACTGGATTATGCTTGGGCGTGCTTCTTAAGAAGCAACACAAGGTCACAAGGTCATCTCAATCCCCCGGTTATTGTGTACCTGAAGGGGATTGGGGTGGTCGTCTCAGCTGAAGCGCGCTGTAACATGTGCAAAGCCGGCAGGAAGTCAGCCGCGTGCCTGCCGGACGCTTCTCGCTGCCGGCTGCAGAGAAGATTTCGCCCAGCTCGCCACTCAGACTCCGCTGAAGGGGGGGGGCAGAATGCGTGGTATGCCTTGTCAAGCAATGGTTTCTTTTGGGAGATTCTGCCCTGGAAAGATGTAACAAAAGCTGCATGGACCGGTCATCACTCTAGATAAGCAGTCGTATCATGTGCATGGGTTTGAATGATGCAAGCTTGCTGGCCAATTTGTCTGAGGAGCCCGCCTAAGTGCCGGCATGGCCCGGGCTGCTTGTTCGCAGAAGATTCCAGGGAAATCCCAAAGCTGGCCGATTTTTGTTCCAGAATTTTGACTGCGTGGGCAAGTCATGTCTGTTGTTGATCCTCATTCCAGCAACAGTCTCAAGCAGCACGTCTGAGTTCTTCACCTCTTCTTGGACTAGCTTGCTCATGTTTGGGAACTTTCTGCTTCCCGAAGTTGCGAAGTTGCCAGGTAACGCGCGCAAAGAACCAGCCGCTTGGCATAGTTTTCCAGGGTTGACGAGATTGAAGCCCCGAATCCAAGGATTTGACATTTCGGCTTTTACATGCGAGTCCTGGAAAGCCCCTGTTTTTGGTTAAGTTTCATTCCACTAATGATACTAATGGCGGTTTGGCTTCCATTTCTACATCTTGGATACCTTCTTTTCTATGATATAAGCTTGATTGATTATTTCTGGTGGGATAGGTCTTGCATATAACCTAATGGTCAAAAACAGTTTGTTTGCGCATAATCTGCTCTGGTCTCCGATAACTTGGACTCTCCAGCAAGAACACCACGGATGTAAGATGGCAAGCGTGGTGATTTATAGAACGCTATGGTGTGTTCACGGAGGCTTCCCTTCGTTGGGTCAAGAGACACTTTTGCGTAAGGATCTTGGCCAGACAGAAGACTGCCAACCTCTTTGTCGATGAGGAGCAGACATTTTGGATGTTCACTCGGAGCTGTGCCTGTTGGTTCTAAGCTTGAAACATCAGCTGTGATCACTCAAATCTGGAAACATCTGAAGCAGCAAAACACTAGCTCCATGCACTCACCGTCAGCAGAAGGCACCCAAGTGATGCTTCTTGTTTCTAAATGCTCGCAGCCAGCAGATTACTCAACGCGACTGGCTGCGTCGATGTTTGCATGACCCTGATGGAGCCGCCAGGAGGACCTGAAGGCCAAGGTCCGGGCGGCTATTGGTGAGCCTGAGTATGATGCAGCTCGGACTCAGCGCTGGCAAGTTCGGCAAACAACTTTAACAATCTTTCGCTTCATGCTGTCGATCGCTAAAAATGTGCAGAACAGCATCAGCAAAGCTTATTTTGGTAAAGTATGGCAGATCTTTGGATAGTGCAATTCTCACACAACCAAGTATACTGTTTGTTGGCCAGCAAGGTTGCAGAGTTCTACAAGACGAGTGGCTGGTGTCAGAAACTGGCTCGAAGCAAGTATTTCGAGAATATGACCCTCAGCCTCATCATGGTCAATGCAGTGCCTTCGAGAAAGTTACCCTTTCAAATGCATTCCATAGGCAGCTTCTCTTGAAAGCATGCGAAGCTTCAGTCAGGTTTGGCTGGCAATCGACACAGACTTCAACGTACCAGACGTCCCAACCGCGACTGCTTCTAGGCCATGCTTGTACATGTGACCTGCTCGGTGGTTGTTTGCGCACACTTGTGTGATGCATGGCTTTGGTAAAGAGCACTATGACACACACACACACACGGTTGGATGCAGGGTTGCTGCATTGCGCTTTTTTGTTGCCTAATTCATGCTGGCGATTAACTTGTCTACATAGCGGACAGTGCGTGCCAACGAACAACTTGCCTGGCTTAGGTTTTTGTGGTGATGGAGCATTTCTTTTGTGCCTTCTTTTTCTGCGAGTGCCTCTGTCAAAGAAGCATTTGCTTTGTTTATGGGATGTTCGCAAGAGAACTGAGCTCTAGTACGGAGTGTCTAAAAGAGTGACCCCACATGTAAAGAAAGTCACAACTTGAATTTGAGGCAAGGTCTCAGAACTGCACAACCCTTGCCCCCTATATGGCAGGACCTGATATCAGCTGAGGTGGTTGCTCCGATTCGCCGCGTTTCGAAGAACCCGCCCCGCGGCTTTTGCTTCGTTCCCCCCCGGAATCACTGGCTTTACTTGATTCAGACGGTTGATTTCTTGCAGGCTGGAGCTCCGCCAGACTTGGGGAATCTACGTAGCATGCTTCGCGTTGTCCACACTCAACGCAGGCTCAGTTTCATGCTTGCCTGGACAGATGTTCTTCTCGTCGGTGCAAGAAGGTTGCTAGAGCACACGCTATGAGAGCTATCCTTCGTGCTATGATTGACTTCAATGGTACGGTTTTGCCTGGGTTTCAGCATGGATCCAAGGTGATTGCATCAAAGACTTTTGGCTGGTGTTTGACGGCTTCTTGATGGCAGCCACGGTCACTGAGTACGAAGCTTACCTGGCTTGTGCATTTGCATCCGCCGCAAGTGTGCAAGTGGCAGCGTCTTGTTGTGCATTCTTCTTCCGGTGAGCTTGGTAGGACATGGCTGATGCAGTTCATCTTGTGGGCAGCTGGAGCCTGAGGTTTGTGTGCTTCCAGCTGAGTAAATGCGTCACCAGTGAGAGCTCATGCTTGTGGCTACCGAGTGCGGAAAGGGTTGCAGGAAAAGCTAGCAGATTGTCCGTTGAGTTTGATCAACGGGCACGCTAGTGACCGCTTGTGGCTGACAAATATCAACACCGACCTGGCCAAGGCAGACCTTCACCAGGGAAGGCGCATGGGTCCAATGCAAGCATTCAAATTGCCACGCAAAGGGCCCCCTGCCAGTACTTGTCTGCACTTCGGGATACTTCGGGTTTGGTAAGCAGCAGCGGCCATGCAGTCATCATTCTGGGCACGCGTATTTGGTGTTTACAGCAGCGACCGGACATTTGTTTTCTCTGTAGATGCGGCATCTTTTGCAGGCCAGAGAGCAGCAGCATGCAGCTTGGCGAATCATAAGGGTACGTAGGCCCGGGCATCATGATTATCTTCGGAGAAGTGTCTTAAGATTCTGAAGACTTAGCTGCGCATGCATACATACACACGCTGAGGATCCGAATCGTTCGACTGATGCGGATCGTTCGGATAGCACGAATTGCCAGGCACAGGAGATTCGTTCGCAGCGTTCAAGTACAGGACATCAATGGTCGTTTTTGTTGCAACAGTTTGCCTGGTGCCAGGGTGCTCCACATGGTGCCAGAGCTTCTAATCCTTGTCAAGGCCATGGTGCCGGTCTCAGAGCAATACCAATGGGTGCATGCTTCAAGGGTCGGTTAAGGTTTGTGAGCAAATGTGATTTTCTCAGGTTAGTGAGCTTGCCCAGATGGTTCTAGCGCACTTGTTGGCCTTGTAAGGTTGTGGCAATGCGAGCCGTCTTCTTTTCAGTGACGCTTTTGGTCTTGGTGTGTGACCCTCAGATTTGAAATCGTTTGGGCATTTGAACAGATGGGCCCTAGAGGCAAGTTACTTAGGTAGGGAAATACCTTCGGATATCGGCCGGCAACAACTTCCGAAAAGTTGTTCCCACTGTGCCTGTGGAAGCTTTCGCGAAAGTACCTCGCTTGCGGAAGCTCTTGTGGAAGCTCTATTTTCTTCGGACGGAATGCGCGGAAGGCTAGAAATCCCTTTCGCTGAAGTGCTGCAGAAGCACCTTCGACGAAAACGTCGGCGGAAAAGCCCGCGCAAGCACAGCCCTCGGAAAAGCTGCCAACAGTCTTCGCGGAGGACTCGTGGAAGGTCTGCGAAAGCTGGCGGGCGGACGTTTCCTTCTTTCAATTAAACAAATCCCATCTTTTCAACCGCTCATATGGGATTGACTGCCCTGCAAGCTAGGCTCTACGTTTTTGGCATCGTCTTCACCCAACTGGCGCAGGGCGCTCCAAGAGCAGAGGCACAAAATAAAGAACCAAAAACCCAGCGATCTGAGGGTCGAGGAGTGAGGAGCGCGAGTCTTGTCACAGGCGTACTTCGCCACAGTGCCAGACTCGATGACTACTCTGCTCTTGAATGGGATCTTCCTCGCGCCTTGGCATGCTGGGCAAGAGGTTACAGAAGTGAGAAGCCCCAGAGTTGCCTCAACAGCCGGTTTGCACAGCACACAGCCTTGGGGATTTGACCTGACAAGCCCTCGTGCTCTGAAGGACAGCGTTGGGGAGGTCGTGCGTGATGTCGGGCGCGACAACCTGCTTTTCAGCGCTCTCTACATGGCGTCGCATGGCTGAGAAACTCATTTCTTGCCTTCTGATTTCTCGAAGAGCTGTATCAGCAGTGTTGCGGCCCGAGATTTATATTGGTGGCCACGCTCACCGTCATGAACATGCTGGCAGCGGCCACAGCTCACAGTACTTGCAGCAGTGGTCCTTCATGTACTCTCCTTTGATGCAGGTTGGTATCCTTGTGGAAGTCATCAGCGTCATAGCATCTGTGGAGAAGGCTGTCTGTTGTGGATGATTGGACCGATTGCCGGGCCATTAACAAGCATGTGCCATGCAATTAGTGTGTTCTCAGGAGCAGCTCATGGTGACCACAGTCCAAGAGAAGCTGGAAGAGGCGCAAGGGGCTTCTTTCACAGCCCTGCTCACCTTTGGCCCATTTGCTTATTGCTTTCGCTTCTTTTACTTTGGCCTTTGGGCGCATGGGGAGGTGATGGACTTGGTGGGCCTGCCGGGAGCTGAGTTCACCTTTCTTCTCCGCCTTTTGTCTTCCTTTTGAACGTCGGAGAACGCTTTGCCATCCTTCACTGATACTAGCGGGTGCGCTAGCCGCTAGCATGTTTGCATTGAAGAGTGTTGCGCGTTCAGATGATATCATTCATAGACTTGCTTATGCGCAAGCTATTCTACATCCTGGGGCTCCATGGTTTGTGATTGCCTGATTAGCACAGCATTGCCACGTTATGGCATATGCTGCGAGTATTGCCAGCCATTATCAGAGGGCTGCGTAGTGCCCAAAGCTGGGCGCTGAGACTAAGGTCTCGAGACAATCACCTGACGCGGTGGGTTGCTGGGATGCACTAAGCAACCAAGCCATCTAGGCTTTACAGGAATACAGGTGCCAGGTATTGCTTGCATGCATATAGGACATTATGGGACATACAGTTGCATGGGCCTTGATTCGCCTCAATGGGTTGTCTAGGGCATTGAAATGGAGGAGTTCATCAAGCTCATCCAGCAGCCTGAAGCCGCCCGCATTCTGCAGGAGAGCGTTCTTCCAAAACCCTGCTGGCAGACTTGACGATGTTCTGCCTTGTTTGCGCACGAGCGTGCCGGATGGGACTTCAAATGCCTTTCTGTCAGGATGTCGGCGTTGATGCCGCTCCCTGGCAGCATGAACGTGTTCCCAGCGGGCTCTCCAGTCAGTTGAAGGTCCGTACGAATCAGTAATGAAGAAGCCTCAGCTGCTCAGAATCTCAGGTGGGTCTGTTTGACTTCGTTGGCGTGATCTTCCCCAGCTCTCGTGCAACCATCACATTCCCAGCCTTGATACAGGCCAGCACTTCCCTTGATGCAATGGAGTGTTGGCACTGGCGTTTTTGTCTGCCAGGTCGTATTGTCCCTCAGAGGTAACAACTTGGCAACAGCCGTGGCCTCAGCACCGCAACGCTCGGGTACGCTTCAGTACGTTTAGGCCAGGACTGACCAAAGTCAGTGCTGAATTGAGCGACTATCCAAGAGTGAGAGCTGGAGAGCATTGGAGCTGCAGCTGGAAGCATGCTGAAAGCTGCAGTGCTGGGTTTTTATAGTTCTTGCGCTGGTCACTAGCTTCATTCCTTAGCCACTGCTGTTTTGAAGCGAGTCTCAGCACAAGGTCAAGGATCTTGTCGACTTGCGCAAATGCTGCTCGGCCTCCTCATGTCAGAGTCAGGCTGTTTACGCTTTTATTCCATGCGCAGGCTTCAAGTTGGGTGTCGTTTCCAACACCTAAACGTTTTCGCGTGTCATACAGTGACCATGCCGCCAAAACACCTAATTACATCTGCGCTGCAATACCTTGATATCAACCACATCTGTCTCGCGCGGGCCTCAAGGCCTCTTGGCTGAGTTGGGCCGTGTTCCGGCCCTGGAGAACTTGCCCACTGCGCGCTTACGCTGAGCCGGTGCCCTGTGAGCCTGGCAGGGCAAGTTGATTCCACCCAAAGGTGCAGCTCCTTTAGAATTCTCAAGCCTATGACATTCCAACTTTGCCCAGTCGACCCTGCAGCGAGAAACCGGTTGCCTGAGTCCAGACAGAAGACTTTGATGAGTGATGGAGCAAGAAGCTAGTTCTTTTTTGCCTGAGACGGTTGTGGCCCAACTTCTTCGATCAAGACGAAAGAAAGACTCAGGCAACAACTGGTCCGTAGGAATTCGTGACGGTGCCCTCAATTCGTACCGCATTGCTCACGGGAAGCACCTGCAGTAGAAATAAGAGTCCTGAGCCGCGAGCGCCGCCAAAGTCACCAAGAATGTGCCTTAGTTGTCGATGCTAAGCTCCTAGATTCAACATCCAGAGCATGTGTGTTTCAAAGCACTCAGATGGTACATGGTGTGAGCCACCAACGGTTCAGAAGCAGGAATTCAGCGCGCCTGGCCATCTGCAAAGCAGAAGAGCCATTCTAAGAGCTGCCATTGCTGCGATCAGTGACGGAATGCAGCTCGCTTTAAGCTGTAGTACTTGGGCGTTGTGCCCGCCGTCGTTATGAGGATGGATGGCCCTGTGCATGTGCAGCTGCACACGCTTGCAGCTGTTTCACCGGCTGACGGATAGTCGTGGCTGCGACTGCCGGTCGCCAGCTTGCCCTTTGCTGAGCTCATTTGTGACGCATTGGTTGCGCAGGCCGCTGGCGTCAAGCGTGGCGGAACTTTTTTAGAGATCCAACAGCCTTTCGCATTGCCGTGTGTTACTAGCCCATAGACTGGACCATATGAGGAATGCTATGCTATCCAGGTAGAGCGACACAGTTGTCCTTTGCTGCATGTTGGGAACTGTGTCAATGGCAGCTGAGCCGCCAGATGTTTGACCATATGTGTAGAGTGCGTCTTAGCGCAGCAGGCTACGTTTGGCTTAGGTGCCGTCATTGCGGAAGAGAAAGGGGAGCAAGAAAAGGACGTAGGCATAGGCACAAATTCGGCAGTGCATGAGAGCTTCCCCGGTATAATGCAAAGTGTTTCTTGTTGTGAAGGGCTCGCAAGGTTTGCCACGATGAGGCGTTCCAATGCTTTGTTTTACACGCTTGCCCTGCAATCTGCTGTAGTGCACTCGAGCATCCAGGTACCACATCACCAGCGAAGTGATCAAGAAGGTCATCCCTCACGTTGACCCACAAGGTGAGCATTTGGACCCAGATCGGCGTTGGCAGCACGGCTGCAAAGCGTAGTGCTAAGCAAATCTAGGCTGTTGATATCTAGTCCGCAGATGTCCGAAGCTTGCGGCAATGAGGCAATAAACAATCAACCAGAGCACAGTAGAAATGCAGGACAACACCTCGCTACACGTTGCTTTCCAGGTACAGTTGGGTGGAATTTGTGGCGGAGGAGCCGCAGCCTGCAAAGATCATGCTGAGCCACTGGTGGGGAGGACGGGCAAAGGGTTTGTTTCTCATCTCTTCTACAAGGCCAAGCAACCACAAAGTTGCACGACTTGCCAGTAGGACGCTTCATGGACTTCATGCAAGCCGTGGACAAGATGACCATGGACCGAGCGCTGAGCACTGCGGCTGCAGTTGTCCTGTTGCACTGTTGACGGAGGAAACTGGAGCCCATGAAATGCAATGCTTTAGGGACCCTAGGTGGTGCAAGAACGTGCAAGATTCTCTCCATCAAGAAACAGTCGCCAGCCTGTTGTAGCAAGGCCTTGCCGCCCTCCAGGTGTTCGGGCTCAAATTCGGTACTTGCGACATTAAAGTCATTAAAGGTCCGTTTTTGCAAGCTTTTTAATGAGGATTGTAAATCTTCCATGCTCCAAACTTTTCCAGAAACTCCCACTCGGAATGCGCAGGGCCGTGAAGAGGCTCGGAGGCTAGGACGCAGGTGTTCTTTTCGGGTGCATCTCCACCGTTCTTTCCCTGAGAGATCGTTCACGGGAAGCTCTACCTCCAAGAGCTTGTGTATTGTAGTTTGAAGCTTCTGCACCCAGCTGACTGAGGCATCTACACTCCCATTTGGGTCTGTACCTTTGCGAACTGCCAGTTCGGGGAGAACTTTGGCTCCAAGCTGATGGACCGCCGATGCTCAAACTGTCAGGTTTTCTTGCAAGGAGGACCGTTTCCAGGAGTAAAAGCAATGGTAAAAACCGTCCTAGCCAAATCGATCTGGGTGGCAGATGACGAGATATTCATGCAGCTAGTGTTGAGCGTTTGGTGCCATGGAAGGACTGCCCCTTCATCCGGACCCTGAAGACAGTGGACCTGACAGTCTTGATTGTGGACTACCAGGCTGACAAGTTCACTGACAGAACGAGCTGTAAGCAGGTTTAAGTGATCAACCCCACAAGAGCAGTTTGGGAAGCCTCGCGCAGGCTGGATCGCTCACACGCACGTGGTGTGGACTGGAGGCAACTAAGCCGCAAACATCCGCAAGGGAATGCCCGGGGGGGGGTGGGGGTCGGGGCTGCTTGTAATACAAGCACCCTGCGAGCATGGCTATGTCACTACGACCAAATCGATTCCATCCTCATGATTAGGATGTTGCATGAAACAGGAATAACGTGGATTCATCAATGGCCGACTCACTCGCGGCTCCAAAATCACCGGTCCTAGCAAGGAGCTTGTCCTTCAGGGCCATGTCATGTCCAAGTCCACGGGTTCGCCAACAGTTGATTAGGGAATGCGTACTGGGGTTGCGAGCCTGCTTGTCCAATGATGTCTGGTGTGCAAATCCGATTGCTTTGTTTTGTTCTTTTCTACTGCACTCATTGGACCCACACAGCCTTGGTCTAGCACGTGATTCAACTTATTTGAGGGATCAGGGTCCACTCAGGTCTCAATTTCATCAGCGGTTGTAACCACTCTTGTCGATCTGCTGCTACATGTACCTAGAGGTGCACTACACCACCAACAACGACATCGACTTCATCCTCTACACTTCAGCAGGGCAAGTGGGCTCTTCATACGTTTCTGGAGGACCCTTGGTCGAGGCCGGCTGCAGAGTTTCTGGGGTCCCCATAATAAGGATTATAGTATTCTGGTGTCTATATTGGGACCATTTGTCAGCAACAGTCAGCCCAACAAAGCTGAAAATTGAGCCTGGAATGCCAGGCTGTGAAAAGTTGGGACATCCGCTTCAGTGAAGCCTCCGATCCCCCATACCGTCGGCAGATCCTAAACTATGTGGTGGCTCGCCTGATAGCAATTGCGGTGCCGGATTTTTTTGATGTTCGTAAACGTAGGCATGGTCGAAACATGGAGTACCAATTTCGTGCAGAGATCAAAGCACAAGCATCATAGAAAAACAACAAAGGCCAAAGTGAACGAGCTTGAGGGCTTGAAGAAGGACCTGCTCTGCTTGTTTGGAAAGGGGGAGCTAACAGGCCCAAGCGTAACTGCGAACTGCCTATTGACTGGCAGCTTTCTAACCAAGCCTCATGCTTCGAGATTGCAAGAATATCCAAAATTAGATAGAAGCTAGAGTGAAGCTAGCATGCCCTCAGGCCACTCACCCACAAGCAGGCCATAGCAAGCGCTGAGGCTCTAATAGATGTGTAGGGACTGCTTCTTTGCTAAACAACAAAGTGCAATCCATTTGTCAGGATAGAGAGGGTCAGATGGTTTTGGACAGCATGGGCCGACCCGCTCTGGATGGGGACGCAACAGATCCCACTTGGCAGTGCCGCTATAACGGTGCCAAAGTCTGCAATGCTGTCACTCCAAGGTTGAGGGCTTAATGGCATGCAGGGCCCACCCACGCTAGCTTCTCTGCCTTTGCGCTTGGACTTTCGGGCACGAGCTGACGGATCCTACTCTCCCGCGTGCAAACATTTTCCAAGAAGAGCCTGCTTTGGGCTTCTGTTGAGATCAAACTTCAGGGTAGAGTGATTCTCGTGCCTTTGACCTCAATTTGTTGGTGTGTCAACGAATTTTCAAAGCTCGATGGCCAAAGCAACTCCATACCACCGTGCTCCAAGTCAGGTGAGAAGGAGTACGCGCATGAAGCGAACCTTTTCCGAAAGCATGCGTATCTTGGCCTCACCTGGATCCGAAAACAAGTTTCCGCCAGCAAGCCGACAAGCAGAAAGAAGGGTGATGGTTGAAGTGATCAATTGTCAGACAGCATCTTGACTAGTTGGACACTACAGAATGCATGCGAGCAGCATCAGCAGCAAACTGCAGTTCGCACCTTCTGACCTTCCTGAACCAAGCACCGAATTGCTTGTGAGCCTTCAGGAAGCGCTTTGAGAATTTGAATATGATGGTGCGGCTGCGGGTCATGGCAAATCTGGGCCTTCCCAAGAAGCCCAAGGGCTGCGAGGCGTGCTGGGGCGATTCAAGCCGGGCTTAGTTTGCATGTCCCATGTTCCCAAAAACTGGTGCAGCAGCGAGCCACAGTACCTGGATGGATGTGTCGACACTAGCAGAGCATACGGGACGCCATAGAGGCATGCCACAGGGCATGTTGCAGCCAGAGGTGAACAACGGAGGCCATGGCACAAATGACACGCATGTATGTCATGCTGTTATATGCTGTTGAAGTCCGAGCAACTTAAAAGCCCTCGAATCTCCGCACAAAACACATCCCAAAACGAGCACATCACATGTACATGTTTTGATGCACATGTCTACACGGATGTACCACGGATGTGCAAGCCTGCGAGCTGCTGTTGAAAGGCCCATTGTGCACTTGCTGCCCCTCTGCTCCGGTTCTGGAAGGTTTGTACTTTCACTCAGCTCCTATTCGTGGCCGGATACTCGTGTGTTAGGCATAGATGGGTGGCATCATCCTGCGGCAGGCTTCACTTTGGGATGCTACAGTCTGAAATTCCAAGCACGGGATGGAATTCCAACAGAGAGAGCCAGACTTGTCGATAGGTGCCCGAGTCAGCCTTGCGCGGTGTGACTTTGAATCAGCTCCGTGTGGTTACAGCGAAGCTCGAGGTGCCTTGGGCAATCTTTCGGGAGAAGCGCAGCCTATCCCTTGGCATTTCTGGGTTTTCTTTAAGCTCGTAGCATAGGCGCGGATCTCCACCCAGACACACAGCCTAGCAGCCCGCAGGGATGGGCATATGAAGACAGTGAGAAAGGCAGCCATGGTCCACAGATGCGGAAACACATCATCGGTGGTAACCACGTAGTATGATGCCCTTTCGCTGTTGACTAGGATGACAGCAAGGTGTGGCATATTTTCAGACAAAACAGTTTCCCAAAATGGGTGGGTCTCCGATATAGACCCCTAACACCAAAAAAAAGTATAAACCTTACTATGGGGACCCCTAGCTAACACCATAGCTTTGCACCAAAGACCGGTAAAACCGTGCAGCATCTTGGATACTTATGTTTATTTGGGGAGTATACAGGAATGAACCAGAGAATGGAATCTACTACTGAGGGTTTTCGATCTTTCCTCCGAGGCATGCAGAATGAATTGGAAAAGAACATTAAAAACGACATGGAAACTCAGATTATGTGAGCGTTTATACGTCCTGGGTATTATTCTGTCCTAACATCAAGTATGACAGGCCAGCTGCCCATGGTCAGAGGAGAACGAAGACTGCTGCGGGTTCTACGATCGCTTCCTGTCTGCACAAAGCGGCAGCGGGGGACTGTTTTGAATTTGCATGTGTAGACTGCTCGTTCACATGTGCGGAGCGATTTTTGGGGCGTGTGCATGTGTGATCGTTTCTGCGACTCTTCATATTGTGCTGTCCAGTGTAACGTCGATGCGCATGCCAGAGCCGCAGAGGACAGAACAGGACACATGGGTAAGGCTGCTTCGTGTTTCTCAGTTCTGGGCCTCCCAGAAAGCAAACCCTCAAACTCACAAGGATGTGAACCAGATAGTCTGTCCAATACCGGAATTGAAAAGTATTGAAAGGCATTGGGATAGCCAGCCTGTGGCCACAGCTCACACAATTTGTGAGGCTTGGATTTGGAGACCGAGGGGCCACTGGAATTTGAGCACTTGCGGCGCCTGGCATCCCAACCGGCAAATGTTCCACCATTTTTTGCAGCATACAGCTGTGGCTCTGCAGACCCGCTTACAAAAGCTATGTTGGTTTCTGCCAAGCTTAGGATTGAGCACGTGGCGGAGTGGGTAAGGGAAGCTACAGAGGATAGAGGGTGCTCCTACATGGAGCTCGTGTCCGATGGGCCTCAGAAGCCGCCGCTCATCTAACAGACTGGCAAGGAAAGCACATGCACTGTTTTTTTTCCCAACTTGTTGCACATCACCGGATCCCGCCTTGCAGTCCTAGCATGCGCTCTGTCATTTTAATCCATGCTGCAAACCAGCCAGCACTGGATCCGCAAAAGGGTTCCAACCAAGGCAGTACGCAGTCACCTTCTCACAAAGCCATCTCTGGCACGAGCGCATGTCAGCTATCGAGATGTTTGCAGAGGCACAGCACCTGCCAGACTCAACGATTTTCTTCGTGGAGATCCTCGGGATGAATGGGCATGATGATGACGAAGACCTTGAGATCTGCTGGAAGTCAGTGAAGACGGAAGTGGAAGGCATCATCTGTCATCTTTCCAAGAGTCAAGCGCTGCAAGAGGACGAGACAAGCTTGAGCCTGGGCCCACTTATCTCCGAGGTGGGCACAGACAAGGGCATCTTCTTTGCCAGCAGCGACGGCGTGCTGGCCTGCAGCCAGGCGTTCCGCAGTGGAAACTGGGTTCATGGCGACTTCGATGTACAAGTCATCTATAAACTTCTGAAAAACTTGCTGTCTATGGCCGACGTGGACGCCCTTCGTCTTGTTGGCACAGTGCATGACGGGTCACCGTAGTCATATCAATCCGGCCGGTCAGGCCGCGGGCACAAAAAGTATAAGCCCTAAGTCCAGGTCACATAGACGTCCTGAGCCCCCAAGCAACAAAGAGCATGCCACCAAGGAGGAGGAGGGCGGGGAGACTGTGGAATGGACGGATGAGGGCTTCCGAGGCATGCTCCGAAGCTCTGGCTGCAAGCAGGTTTTGGGGTTGGGGGGCATGGCAATGAACGCTAGGCTGCTGGCCTTCAGCGATTGCATGAAGGTCCAGGGTAGCACAAAGGCAACCCGTGGGGGTGTTTTGCCCTAGGGAATGATAGAAACTGGGATGGAATTCGAGGCCTTCACCAATGGCTTGCAGGCCCAGTTCTACGCAGAGCAGCCAGGACCCCGGGCGCTTCAAATGGATTCAAATGATTTTTAGAGGAACTCTAAAAGGGGTGATGGGGTCCCCATGCAGCAGTAGAGATTGTGTAGAGATTCTGGTCAGACATTCTCAAATAGGGGTTCAAAGGACTCCTGTGCTGCTTAGCAAAGGAGGCATGCTTGACGGAGTGGGGCCTATGAAAACTAAAGGCATCTCTCAACCTCTCATGAACGCTAATCAATCCAATCACTTCGCTTCAGGCAGCTTCCGGCTTCTGAGACGGTAGGAGCTTGTCAAGATCCACGTAGAATACGCCTTGCTCTCACCCTCCAGACGCCCACACTCTTGCAGGAACAACGATGTGCAGGCCATCAAGGATATTTGCAGCCTGCCTGGCCTGCGGCTGTCCAGCGACATCATGAAGGATAACCTTGGCAGGACAGAGAAATAACGTCTGCCTCAAGTTCCAAATTTTGTCATGTAGCTCGAGTTTTCGGACCGTTGTCAAGAGTTCTCGGTTGGGGTTTTGGGATTGGCCTAGGATTTGGGCCAGCACTTGTGGGAAATCAGTCTGTCGTGTCAGACAATCCTTGAAATCCGTCGAAATAAAAAACAACCCAAACACTGAATGGCCGGAACCTAATAGTTGGGACCTGATAGTTTTTGAAGGCCAGACCAGTGGAACTCGCGCAAGAGGAGTCTGGTGGGTCTAATGTGGAGGTCCGACAAAGAGCCTTACCCCCTGATCGCGAGCTTTGCTGCCGGCGCCTCCACACCAGTGACTTGCGTATAATGGAGACTGCATGAAGGATATGCTTTGCAGCGATGCATCGGGGCTGAGATAATCTTCGGAGAGGAACTCGCTAAGACCATCAGGCATCCACCGCCACAACAGTGCTCAGCCCTCTGAATCCATGGACAGGATGCCATTGCATATTGCTGTTGCCTGCCGCTCCTGGTCCGCGATGACAGTTGCTCGGCAGATCGGAGAAACATACTTCCGACTGGGAAAGCTGAGATACGGGCTTACTGATGCATGGTGGCCATCACTTCCCGATGTAGAATTTATGCACAGGAGAAACCTGTCGAATATGACGAGTCACAGCGTTGGCTACGTAATCCGGATGGCAGGTGTCGTGCTGCTAGGTAGAAGATCTAGAGATATCTAGAGGCATCGTGGGGTCCAAATATCCAAGTCTCCTCAAAGTTACAGCAAGTTTTGAATCTGGATGGGCACCAAGGCTCTGTTAGAAGCGAAGATGGATCCTAATGTCGAGGACCATGCAGCAAGAAATCCATGCTCCCCAGGTAAGCCTTTCTTCCTGTATTTGGGAATGAACATGAACCTACGGTCATGGACGGGTATTTGACATGACGTAAAACGGAGAAGTGAGGAACCTTTGTTGACAAGCGCATTGTGCTTCGGCAAGTTGACTTAAGCTTATGGACTTTGACTTTCTGGCAAGCACGGAGCAGAAGCCTATCATTTGATACGTGCTTGTTCTCTGTGCGACTTACGCCATTTGTGACCGCCCCATGCCAAAGTGCCCCGGGACTCGGGACTGTCGACCCTCTAGGACGACATGAAGGATCGCCCTTTGCATTACGCGGGATTGGCTGGCCACCTCGAGGCTGCCAAGGAGTGCAGACCTGCTATTTGTTGATGTAGAAGCATGTATGGTTATCCCCACGTAATTCTCATGAGTATAGCCATAGTAATGGTAGGCAACGAGAATAGGCCCTTCAATGGGCGCCCAACCCTTGCAGCGAGAGCACCAGTTGCGGCACAGCGATGTTGGACATGAAGCAGACGTGTATCGGCGGAGAAGATCTCCATAAGAATGCTGGGTTTGTTAGATACCGGCGCCAGATCTAAGATGGCGTAAGCACCATGGACTCACAAATGTTTTAGTGTTTGAAGCATCGCCCGTCCACTGACCCCACTTTATCCCACCTGCGCGGAGCAGAATGTGGCTTTAGATATGTCAGCTGGATCCGCAATTGCTTCGTGCGAGTTTGATACCTGTGTCGGCTTGTCGCGCGTGCTTGGTGTCTTCTTGGCAGGCAAGAGCTGAAACCAGAGGTGTCAATCTTGGCGTTTTCCGAGCAAATGCTGTTGGAAGTGGCAAGCCATAGAATTTGAATGGATTATGGCTGGGACCTGGTGCTGAGGGGGGTGCTTTGAGCACAAGGTAGCCTATCCATCTGGGCGGTAAGAGCTCAGCGGCAACACGCGTTTAGGTGGAACTGCCACAGCGCACAAGGGCATAGCCTGGTGTGACCGTCGTCGGGAAGACAGCCGCAAACTTGAAATATGAGCTGGCAAAAATAGCCTGTCTACTTCAAAAGAACAGCTCAATTTTTTGGCAACTTTTGGCTCCTGGATAACAACAACCCAGCTGTTGTATCATTACGGGCCTGAACAATCTCTATACCAGTTCTCATCAGCAACCTGAACCCGGAACTGGCAGCAATGATCTCCTGCGAGGAGCTGGTGGCTGCAGGATCAGATCCCTGGGCAGAGAATTGCTTCACAGAGACGGCCATGCAGGCACGGTAGGATTGGCACCATGGAAGCCAGTACCTGCATGAGGCCGAACGTAAGGTGGTACAATAAACTGTTCCAAGATCATGAGTACTTTTTTCTCAAGGGTCGCAATTGAGATGCCCTATACTGTTGCGCCCCAACTATCAGCCTGCGTAACACAACATACTACTTAGCCGGATTCTCCAAATCTGCCAAGGAGGAGTTTAAACTTGGCCAAGAAGACCTGGCTTTCCAGAGGTTCAGGGTGTAGGGTTTAGGGTGGGGGGTTCCTATGGTCCTTCTTTGCACCTGGAATCCCATATAGATCTTCCCATAATGCCGGAATCGCTTCCGAATCATATGAAGAGTCATCTTGTCGGGGCCCGAATTCATTTGAGCCATCGTCTAAACTCCTAGTATCCCCCTAAAAGACTTATAGTAGTCCCCTATATAATCCCCTTGAAGGAGTTTAGACTATAGCGCGTTTGATGACTTGAGAGCATGTTTAAAAATAGCGGGAGCAAGTTTACTCCGGTTACACAGTGTCTTCGCAACTCAGATGAGCCATAGTCTAAACTCCTTCAAGGGGATTGTTTTGGGGACTACTGTAGGGGCTAGGAAGGGGGATACTAGGAGTGTCGAGAATGGTTCGTATACGTTTCCAGAGCCACCCCTGCTTTGTGCCTTTCCAGAAATCAAAGCCTCCAGGTGGCGATACAAAGCCCGGCAGCCTTCCTCGGAGTAAAGACTTCAGAGGTCTGTGACTTCCTCAAGGCACCTGGTCTTCAACTTTCGAGTCTGCTTATCTTCATGGTTCATCAAAGCTATGAGGAATATTGTACAAGGACGTTCTTTCGACAACACTTTGGGATGAAGCAATTGCAATCTCGCAAGACATGTTGAAGCATCTCAAGTCCAACCTTTCCAAGGAATGATACAGGAACGCTGTCACGTGCTATCACGATCGTTTAAGAAGCGATGTTCTGTATCAAGCCAGTCGCACTAAATTCAGGCACACGTAGCTTGGTGCGATAGAGGGAGTGCAAAATGGTGGAAGTTGCAAGTTGCATGGATGCTCCTGTCGCCTGCAGGCGTAGCAGTCTTAGTCTCCAGCAGGCTGATAATGCGGTACCGAATTTCCCCCCTTTTCTCTTTTCCTAACTGTAATCAGGTCTTGCTTGTTCCAGAGAGCTGCTGGCACTTCCCCCCACATTGCAACATACAGCTGCCGATGCTTTTGCTAGCAGGGTCAACTTTAATGATGCTGTGTCGTGTTGACAGCTGTCCAAGCTCGAATTGCTCCAATAGCAGGGGCGGACCCGAAGCCCAACCTAGCGAATCGATACCCAGAGGGCGAAATTGATCCAGCTACCAGGAGGCCACCTCAGGCATTCCAGCAAAGCCGCCCGGAATGACATTATGCTCGTGTTGGCATCAGACAAGAAGTGCTGAAGGTTCTTAGTGTGAGTGTTTGTGTCATTGCTTTTCTTTCACGCGAGCTAGATTTGGGGATGGGATATCTCCGGGCTAGTTGGGAAGCACAGCTTTGAGGTACTTAACTTAGGGTTGTGCCATTTTTGGGCGAACCAGATAATTCGAAATTTTCAGGGGCAAAGATCCGAACAGCCGCGGATCGGTTTTGACAGATCATTGGCTTCTGTACTGACGATCCTTTGAAAAATCCAGGAAGTCCTTCTGAACAGTATCTTTGGACAGTATGCATGATCATTGGCAGCCGCCCAAGGAAGGTCATGGACATTTTCCGGGCCTTTGTCCGCGACGAGCGGCGTCCCTCCGCAGTGGGCAGTGCTGTCCGTGCTGCGAGAGAGCTGGCCAAAGAGAAGCCTTAGGCTTGTCACTTAATGGCCTGATGACTGTTTTAAATTGACATTCTCCAAAGGTTGCGGTAGCGGGGTGGTAGTAAATACTCACAGTGAGACGCAGTCAAGCAGGACACCCCAAAGGGGCCTGTCCACATTAGTAGGCGGCAACATTTGCAAGAAGCTGAGGGCTGTGTTCTCAGCTGGAGAAGATGTAAGTTCAAGCCGTTAACGGTCCTGGGGAAATGTGGGATGCCTGTAGCATAACAGTGGTTCAGATCATGCATGGCATGTCTAGATTCTAAGAGCATACACACATACACTTGTATATATATGTATATACCAATGTTTATGAAGACCAATCCAATTGGCACACCTTTTTCTGGCTTGGCAGCCAAGGATTCTTGGGACACCATCATGTCTGATTAACAGTCAACAGCAACGTTGAGGCTAGTGCCAGTTTATGCCGACAATGACTGATGTAACCTTGGGTATGAGCCACGAGTAAGATTCGTGCCTTTCAACCTTAACAAGCAAAATAGCGCGAGCAAACAGATGTAAAGCCAAGAAAAAAAGTCTTGCGCCTGTTTGACACAATTACGTCTTGAGAATTGAACAGCCTGTTCAACGGTCACGTGTCATGATCTGCAACGTACGAATTCACCCTTCACAGGCCTCCAGCACCAACCAGCTTAATGTGTGTGAGTGTGTGTTTGGGGGGATTCAGGATGCAAACTCAAGTGTGTGTTTGTGTATCTGCATGCATACGTATAGTATAGATATGCGCATCATTAAACCACTGCACATTCTGGTTAAGGATGCTTAGATCTCAAAGTCCTTGTGACAGAGTATATGAGGCAGACACCAAAACGGCGGTCCAACTTTTCCCTGGCAACTTGCTCCCCCTAATGGGTAGAGCCAACGCTGGGTAGTCTTGCCCAGCCCCTGCAGATGACTTGCCGAAGGCAACTCAAATTATCTCAGATTGACTTGCACAGTCCCATCAAGTCTCGTGGAAATACTTTGCAGCCTTGCTCAAGTAAGTACTAGTTCTAAAGCATTTGCCGCCTGCGAAGTCCCTCCAGCGAGATTGCCTGTGCATTTTTAGTTATGCATTTTGTGCCGTGGTACAAGACTACGGCATCTGAGCTATAAGGAGCGCGGGAGCCACAAGCAAGTGCCAGGAAGAAGAGAGGCGTTGTCTGCTTGCAGCGTTTGGCAGAAGCTTTGCTTTCGCACGTAGATATGTTTTGTTGATCTGGAGAGGTTGTTTGCTTGAAGGTCTGGTAAACAGAAACCTTGAGGCTGAAGAGGCATCGAAGCCAAGCCCAGCCAGAAAAAACAAATCCGCCAATGGCTTACGTCCCAGTAAGAGCGACAGAACAAGAATGTCAACCGGACTTTTCCCAATATCAAGCGGGAAAAAATTGTCAGCGTTACCACACTCATCATCGTTGCTCCTTTTACAGGCGAGCAAGCCAGCAGCTGCCTGGCCGCAATTTAGCAACTTCACCAGAACGGCTCATTGATTGCTTGCATTCGGGCACCAACCTGCATCTTTGCGTGATGAGCTAGAGGTGTAAGTAGTGCAGCGGCTCAGAACGAAGGCGTCGCTCCGTGCCAATCCTCGCACTTCTACATTTGAACGTTTGCTAAGGATGCGCGTATCTTCTTGTCCGCAGCTCAGTTGTCAAATGTTATATGTGCATGCTTGACAGCTTCGGTGGAGACGCATTCGAGTCACTGACGGGCTTTATTCTTACACCGAAAAGCAGGAGGCTGTGTCGTGCGCTGGTCCTCTTTGAGTGGGTTGCCAGTCAGAGTTCAAGTTTCAATTCCAAGCCGCCGCTGATCCCACAGTTCCGCACAGCCTCAAGTTGTCCGGCATGCAGGACTCATACTATCCTGAGCAACTTCAGGGATCCAGGCATGTAAGAATCCTGGTACAAGTTCCATGCACGTTTGCCCCAGCAACAAGACCAGCCCTCACTGACAACACCGCCGAGAGCCTCATTGTGCATTCAATTCGTTGGCGTTTCCATAGTCAATTTGAAGCACGTTTCAGCCCCGCTCAAGGCTACGTGCCGTCAGCGACTATGGGGTGAGACCGGCATAGTTAGCTGCTTCGAGAGGTTGACTGTCAGGATTTCAGGTGCGGTGCTTGGCTGACGACGTCCTCGGCTCCAGGATTTTCATTGAATTTCAGTAGTCGCATTGCAGCCATGCTGGGCGAAGGTATCAGCAATGTTGGCAAATGCGGGATTGTACGACCAATGTTTTTTACGAGATCGGGAAATCCAACAGGCTTACAGCGGCATTTCTTTGGCCGCCCATTCTCACCACGTCATACTTCCAACAAGTCAGCATCATTATTAGCGTAGGCATCCTAACCCCCAAAAGCTGGACATTCGAAGCTCACACCCTGATGCCAGCTGGAAACCAGCACCAGCGCGAAAGTCATCACCGTTGAACTGGAGGCTGACCAAGTCATTGGCACAGTTTTGATGGGCAGGCGGATGTTTGGATCCTTTGGGGGAACCATGTGTCGCAAGGCTCCTGCTTTTGCTGTAAGGAAGTTAAGGGGTCTCAGTCCGGTAAGATGTTTCAAATCTGGGCGTTGCTTATTATGCAAGCCAGTTTTGCCATACCTTGACCACGGCAGTCCATCGTGGACATGGAGATGTAGTCAGTCTCTCAACAAATCACGGATCACGTGGGGCTGGCCTCCCAATTTCTCAAGGCTTAGCCGTCAGGTTGGGATGTCGCCCCTCCGGTTCGTGGTGGACACGGCGTGCTACCACTCGGTGATGAAGGAGAAGCTTGGGCAGCTCACAAACTAAAAGGGCTCGGATACCATCACCTCATTCACCAAGCCAGATACCTCCTGAGCTTACAAGGAGCATGATCTTGTGAACTTCGAAGGTATGACCGGGCTCGGCCGTCAAGACACTAAAACGCAGCTTGAGACCGCCCTTTCTTGCATGTGCACGGCAAGTGGCTGATGCTAATTGCTTTCAGCCCCAACTCGCTCACAGATACCTTACTCTGCCCAACCCGCCCAAGCTGCCCTGACAGCTTGGAGTGTTGAGGGAACCTCTGGGCAGCTCTCGCTCGCGACACAACCTTCATGTTTAGTATCTTGTGCAACCAACAGTGACCAGGAGTCGTTGGCCACCAATCTGTTTCAGGCCAGTGTTCTTTCCGCAAAGCTTGAGAATCTTGAGATTCACATGATGAAGACAAATAAGTATTACGAGCTTGTTTAAGGTGCCAGTTGAGCGGTGATGTTGTAGGACATATCTTGGCGTGACCTGCGGCTGCGAGCGTGTCTTACTCAGCAGGCCAATTTCTGCGGGGCCCCGGATTGGGCTGAGGAGGAGGCTGCCGGCATGAATGGCATGAATATCAAGATACTCAGAAAGTACAACCAGACTTGCAACAGTCCTCATGGTTGTTAAAAAGGTAAACCCCGTCCTACATCGTCGTAACGCACTAAAATGGTTGGAAAGCAGGCGTCCATTAAACCGTAATGGCCTGCCCAACGGGTGCAGGAACAACTGCTCAGCAGTAATCGTAGCTGAGTTCACGGGGGACAGATTGCATTCCTTGCCAAGTTAGCTTGTTCAGCCGCTGTGCACAAGGCTTGTTCAACAAATTGTGTTGTGGTTTCAGATATCCGCGTCACAGTGAGATTTCGCGCGCTTGGTTGGAAAGCGATACCTGGAAGATCCCTGAAGAGCAGGGCGTAGTGTCTGGGCCCGCAATGGCCCGCTCATCAGCCAGCTTGCACCATGATGGATGAGCCTGATCGTCCGATGCCTCCGTGGCTCACAGTGTTCCATAACATCCCGCCAGTGGAAGGCAAGATGGCAAACATCAGCTTCACACCCAAGGATGGTCGCTAGCTCTTTTTTTGCCGCGCATGCCCAGACCAATTAGCCAACGAAAGGTGCGTCAAGTAGAAGACCACAGCATCCTCTCTTCAGCCACGCAGGCGACAAGCAGCAACCCCTTAGCAAGCTAAGCTGTACACGTTAAAAGCAAGGCTTGCGGCAAGCAACAAACTCAAGACAACATTCGTACAGAACAACCATACCCAGAAGCTAACGGATCACGTAAACCGGTGAGGGCTCGTGATTCTCGGGGGATACCTCCATGGCTACTGCAGCGCCGGATATACCAGGCATTCCGGACAAGGAGCTCTTTTGCAGCATTTGACTGCAATCTTTTGTTCCTTTGGCAGCGCTCCGGTGTGGACGTCGCTGTCCGAACTCCGCCCTGAAACAATGATTTTCTTTTCCCTAGCTTGGAGCATTACCTGCGACTGAATATCTTCTACAGGACCTGGAAAGTGCTAGGAAGGCTGTTATGATGAGAATTCTCCAGAAGAAGCGACACCTTTGTGGTAACAAGGCAAAGTCTCAGTTGAAAGGCAGATCAGGTCAACGCCGGACGGCATGTGTGTCAGTAGCAGTCTAGTCAAAGGTAGATGCTAGCTTGGAGAGATCTTGTTGCGCGACCTGAGATACATAACAGCGCTTGTTGTGCGTTCCAGCCGAGGCCTATGCCTGCCATGTCTCCGCAGGACTTTGGCAAGGGGGGCTTAAGTGGAGGGAATGCATCGAATGCTTGGAAGAATGACGTCTCTGTAGCACATGAGGGTGATGTGCGCGTGTTTCAGCACATTTTGTGATTATCCTCTGCGCCGCTTGAGGACGAGTCGCAATCCCTGCGAACATGGTTGGCAGAGGAGCGTACTGAGTTGCCGGGACATTCCTAAGTAGCGGCCACAGTATCAGCTAGCATGGCCACATGTCCTGATATCACCTGTGGCAACCCCGATGACCTGTTGAGCTTCGTGACCTCTGCACAGCGCAGATTCTTATTGTTTTTACTACTATTACTGTTTCTACTACTATTACTGCTGCGACTACTATTCTTACTACTAGAACTACTAAATTACTAGTATTACTATAATTACATTCCCTCAGGAGCTGGCAAGGCAGAATATCGCCATCTGCCAGCACTTGGACAAGGTCTTGGAGAAGCAAGCGAAGAGCCAACAGAGCACCGCGGCAGAGCTTCCATCATTTTTGCAGAGATTGTACTGCTGTTGCTAGGACTGTCGTGACCAAGAGAAAGTTGGTTCAGCTTTACACGTGGTCATCTTCTGGAATGTTTCGTCATTGCACATGGTCGAGTTGCAGTCCTGCTGTTCCATCTCAATGTCAGAAGCTAGATACGAAAATCAATAACAAACTTCCACAAACAGCCTTCAAACCAAAGAAGGGAATGACTGCCGTGAATTCATGCTATCTATCCTCGAAACCTCTAAGGCCCTAAATCCTGATTATCACTTGGCTGAAAGTCCCAGCATGTGCGGGTCAGCCGAATCATCTCCCGCTTCCCACATTCCATGTGATCATGACTGGCTGGTCATCGCTGCTGGCACTCCCTGGCTTGGCGCCCTCAGAATCATGGCATCATGCATTATGCCCAGTTGTCTTATGAAATCTCGATACTTTCTGTATGATGCTGTATAATCCCTCCTGCTTGTACGCCTTTCAGGCTCCCCGTGAAGACCTTCCGTTATTCCCAAACAGGGGGCCATGTAGCTTTGAGAGCATGACATCAGCTCAGGTGCGATGGAAGCGCTCACAGCGCATCTTGCCTGATGACTGATACTGTAGGTGCTGAATCAAAGAGAGTTGAGAGCTTCCAAATTCTTGAGCATGGATCCTCGGAAACGGAGTGTTTGGCATTTCCGCTGGTGATAAAGCTTGTCTCTAGTAAACAATGGTGTTATGTTAAGGGCATCTACTATTAAGGGTTGGATCCTAGAATAATCACAGTCTCCATTTTTCAGGTTCGATGTTCTTGCAATTGGCCATTCTTTAGTTCCTTTCATGACAGAGCCGGTGATTTCATATTTGGTGATTCTCATTGGCTTTTGTATTTAGTTGCCTGAAGGACTTGAGCCCAGGACTTGGGCATGCAAAGGCCAAGCTTCATGGGTTGGGTCAAATTAAGCGAAGGATTCTAAAACCCGAATCTTTCACTTGGGATTTAGAGTCCACGGAGACTTTGATAAGACTCCTCAGCCTCTGCACCCCGTCAAGTCACAGCCGCAAGTGGGACGATACTACGTAGGTTTTGTGGGGCGCTTAGCCTTCCGTAAGATGAGACACGCTCGTATGGCTGAGCAAAAATGCTGCTATGCTTTCAAAAACCAGGCCTCCTTGCTGGCCCAAGTCCCGTTTTCCAGTGTCCGTCATTCCAGATGAGTAGATGGATAGACCTAGACATGTTTCCTACACGGTACCTTGACGCAAGTATCATGCAGTTCCCTACACACCCAAGGGCGGTATCGTTTGTCCGTTCTCTACCACATAGCCAACTCGTGAGCTAAACCTAGACTTGATAGATTTGCTTACCAAACAGCGCGTGTGAGGAAGTTTAGCACGGCTCACAGCGATCTCCGAATGGCTGGCACCGTGTCTGACTAGATGGCCTCTGGATGTCCCAACAAGCTACCGAAGTCCTAGCCTGCATTCAGCTTGGGAAACTCGCATTGGAGGAGGGAATTGATCCTGAAGTTTGCAGTTGGTGCCTACTGCTTCAGGGGAAAAGCATCCAGCAAGAATGCGCCCAGACCAAGGTTTGGCTTTTGCGCCACCTCCTGATGCAAAGCTAGTGGTACCATCAGGCCTGAGTATGTCGTGGGTTGCACCAACCTCTGCAATGGAGCTTGTTACAGCAAGGTTTGTGAATTCCTGCGAGCACAGCAAATGAACGGGGCATGCATAGCCCAGGTGTCAGAGGATCGAGTCCTAGCAACTGGGTGCTGATTCCTCCCCGCCATCCCGCACCTTGCGTTATGCCGGAACATCCACCTTCCAGACTCTAGACCAAACACACGGTGCTCATTGCCTCACTGCTCCGGAAGCCACAAGCCGAGCCGCCAGGGATGAATGAGCCCCCGCCAGTGCCGAACTCTACGTCCAGAAGAAGCAACTCTTCAGGCCCCTTTTCTTTGCTGTCTTGCTGCGTTGGGCTTTCAATATCCGCTTAAAAAGATCCTGAGGGCCGCCGCTTAGGCTTGCGCGGTTGTCAGGGGTTCTGTCACTTTCCATTTGCCAGGCCGCCATCTGAAAAAACAGTACTTCCTAAGTGGTAACTCCTATGGCCGCCTTCAGCTAGGTCCCAAGCAACACGCAGAATATGAGAGTCCGACTATGGCAGCTTCACAACCCCTTCAGCCATTGCCGGATTCATTGCCGTTTGCTGGCAGACACATCCAGCCTGGGTACCGCATCCACGGAAAGCCGGGAGGCTGGATGGGATGCAGGACATTCCCCAAACGCTCAAGGATTGCCCTTTCCGGCTGGTTTCGTCTGGTTCTCCGAGGATCTTCAGTGTGCAATATCTCTCGCTAGCATTCCTAGATGCCATTCTAGGCGGGTTGGCAGCGTAACAAGATTATACAGGGGGATGGAAGCCGTTACGAAATCTAAGACGTCAGTCTGAGGACTTTTTGTCGTAGTTTTCCGTGGGACTTGAGAATACAAAATCAGTAAGGTCTACAGACAGGTTTCGGGTCGATCCAGCAGATCCCCCTGGCCTTCAGGTGTCTGGCGAGAACCGACGCCCATCAAGGATGGAAAAGGTGCGAGCGTTTAAGGTTGAGATGCTGTGCTTCAACATGCTGCCCAGACTTGTCTTGAGGCAAATGGAACAGATGGTCTTTGCTGTCTCTATCTGTCAAGAAGAAGTCTATGTGCCATCCGTATATCATGCGTAGCTTTTCTCACAGTATCTAGAGCCTCATCCGCAGTCAGAGACCGTCTCAGCAAGCTCTAGCACAGGCATGGCAGGAGGCTCAGGAAAAGGACAAGAAGGCCGACCAAGGGACATCATGTGAGACCTTCCAACATGAGCAGTCACCGCAGATTTGACGAATCATTGTCATGAAAGGCTGAGAGCAATTCTGTTTCCAGCTATTGCTTGAGTCATCGGTTTTGCTTTAATATAATTGTTGCCTTGTCATACTTCTTGTCGTTTGGCGCTTGCACCCCGCTGTGGCTTGGTTGCAGGAAAAAATGGATCCTGCACCTGGGATTGCATTTGTTCGCTGCAGAAGGCTCTAGCCAGCTTGTAGTTCGCCAAGTATCGCGCTGAATGTCCTTCAGAGCTTCCCTCACCTCATCCATGCCCATCCATCCTCTTGATGCTTGCTTTTGGATCTTGCGCAAGAAAGCCATAGGAGCCAGGCCTGAGTTGCGGGGCTGTTGGCAAACCCCAGTTGGCAAGCAAGCTGCATGTTTAAGTCTAAGCAGCCTAAGCAAGGCGCGGGGATCCAAAGTATGTCAACTTGAAGCTCAATACCTGCCAGCTGCATCCCCGAGATGACAGAAGAGTTACGGCTGCTACCTCGGCCTGCCATCTCAGGCTCTGGGCAACACCTACAGCAGGCTGGTCACCCGGGTCGAAATCGACTTCAAAGAGTCGGTCACTTCGGCAGCACCAGAACTGATATGGTGCTTGCGCCATCCCTGCAAGTACAACCGCACATGACCATGCTTGAGCCATGGGGTGTGAGCAGAGGCCGCAGGTGCATGGCAGGGAATTCTGGGTGCCGCTAAATAGTTTACTGCTGCATACAGCAGAGCGCATGTGCGCATGTGCAGGACGTGTAAGGTCTGGTGATTTGTGCTTTCAATACTGACCTGAAACCACATCACTGCTTGCATAAGCCGTCTAGGAGTGTTAGGGCCCCCATGCTCTGCCGACACCTTCACCAGTGAGTTGATTTTCGGAAACTTGCCAACCCTCTTGCGCCTGCGGCACACTTGCCGATCAGTGAGGTGGTGGACTCCGTGGTTAGTTTTTTGGTAGCCTCTCGGCTTTCGATGTGATGCGTCACCGGAGGGCAAGCAGTGGCTTTGCTAAGCATGTACACACTGCATGAAATTCCTTCAAAGGAAGCCTAGCGGTTACCCGAAATGAGGGCTATCCAGCCAAATAATTAGAAGGAAACTGATGCATGGCTGTGAGGCTGCAGCTGAACCTCATGCCGGCACAGTAATACTGCAGCTTGCACCGACGTAAGTTGTGACAGGCTTGCCAAACGTAAAGTGACTCGAATCATATTAGGAGCCTTAGCTGCGCGACATACCAAATGACTTCAGAGCTTTCCGGCAGGTCCTCTATACCTTCATCCTTCTCCTCCAGACTCAGTGGAGAGGTTCCCAGGCACCGGCCATGCCCCGACACTTTGCATCTTTCTTTACAAAGACATGCCCAGAAGTACTCCTTCCCCGTCTCACGTGCCTCCCTTGTTCTGGGCAGGCCGCCGTAATCCTGGGCCTCCAAGCGCCAGACTCAGAGTCTTGGCCTGGCGCAGATGCCCGGCTGCCCTTCAGCAACTCCAGATTCGTTTGGGTTTAGGGGGGCATGCATGTGTTGATAGGCTTAGGGCGGAGGCAGGGGAAAGGGCCTTAGGCCTCTCCCATACCATGTTGGCTCGGTGGGCTCACATTGCAGCAGTTGTCTTCGACGTGTGCCCTCCACTCCAACCCTAAAGCTGTTCTTGCAAGTGTTTGCAGCCAACAGGAGCCTACACCTGTATCAAATGGACTTTCGCGCGCATTGCTATACTTCATCAGATTCATGTGCCATTCTACTAAGGAGATGGCCTTCTTTATAGTTGATCACGTGTTCAACGCGGCCGCCAGACCTGATTCATTGGAGAACCTTATCCATTTGGCGAGCTACGACTCGAGTAAGCCAGTACAGCTGGTCCCATGGGACTTGGAGAGACCTCAAGTAGACCGAACAGCCCTCTCTGACAGACGTTATGTGACATAGCTTGCGCAAAATCGTGTAAGTTTGCAGCGGCAACTCGGCAAAATTGGACCAGTCTCTCTCTCTTTGGGGGTTGGAGTAGGGATTAGTGCTTCTCTGTCTCGTGGTGATATTCCGACTTTTTTTTGGTTCAGTTCTCACGTGTCATGCCAGCTTTTGGCCGCTGAGATCTTCGTGCTGGAGATTGCGTGGCGCCTGTACACGCACAAGCTTCAATTTCTTTGTGACATATTTGGTGTGTTCGACGTGCTCGTCGTCATTGCCACGAGTATCGATGTCTACGTGCTGTGACCTGCCTGCCTTATGAGAAACTGAGCTGATGTGACTCTACATGAAAGTCTCATGGTGACTTGGCGGTTCGCTCGTTACATGGCAGCTTCAAATTATGGGTGTAAAGCGAAAGCCTCTTTGATTCGGTTAAGCGTACGGCTGGCGAAGCCTACCCCAGCATTAGAACCATGAGTCAGGATCTTTGTTGGTCAATGTGTAGCAGAACATCAACAGAATCAGCGAAATGACTGAAAAAAACATCTTGTGCTCACCGAAACTCAGGCCTTTGGGGGCCTTTTGTGTAGAAGCCAGCTTGTAGGCTGCTTCTTGAGGCGCTTGTTGTAGCTATGGCGACTGCTACTGCAGTACAGGCAGGTGTGCCATGGTTCTATGTCCTCAAAGTGTGCAGCCAACGAGCTGATTCCAACAGCGTAGGTATCATGAGCATGGAGCAAAGAAGGGCTGTAACCAGGCTTTGCGCTTGCTCGCTGAGATCTGGCCATGGGATTCCGTAACACTCGTCAGGAGCGCCAGTAGCTTCCATGAGCAAGTAGCGTTTCCTGTGCCAACCCGAATCAATCCGCTGGAGAGACTCAGGCAGCCCTTTGACGCTGGCTATGCGCAAAACTTCGCCGTCGGGCGACTGACTCGCATCTTCCGCCTGATGCGAATCTTCAGGCACGGTGATGCCTTCAACAAGAAGGAAGCCCTCACATTCAGCGGTAGCAGACACAAAATTCTCAGACTTGCAGCTTGAACGAAGTTGAGCTGCAAATTTGTTAGCAATCATTTGTGCGGCTTTCTTGAAATGCGTTGCGTAAACATGGCAATGACTAAAACTCGGCTAGCAAGGCAGCCAGTCTAACTTAGCGTGCATCAAAGCTTTGGAGATGAATCCATCGCATGGCAGGGTTCTTCGAGTCATGCGCTTCGCCAAGAATCTGCAGCAGCTGCTAGTCCGAAGTTGGCCAAGCAGACTACCCCGTGATCATTCTCAGAAATGCGTACATACTAATTACTGGGTCGCACTGGCACTTGCAAGTGTCATAATATGACATTATACTTTGATATGGCGCTGCACTATAATCCCTTTTATCAGGACTTTCAAAAAGGTACCCCTTTGCAGTCGGTTTGAGGGGGGAGGAAGGTTGTATGAGAACCGAACCGGGAAATCGGGGGCATCCCCATCGCTATACTATACCTCGTGCAACAAGACCAGCGAGCGAAGGATTCAAGTGTTGCTCACAGAACAAAGAACAAGAGAAGGAGACGGAGACAGAGAGGATGCTGAGTATGAAGCGGGAAAGCTTTTTGTTGAAGACGTGCCTCGCCCTTGTCCAGTCGCTTGGTAATTTCATTATCTTGCAATCTTGCTGATGCCAAATTCTAAACCTACGCGATGACCTCGTAGGAGGAAAGGGCATGTCTTGGAGGCCTCCACGGACTCTTGTTCACCATATCTTGCTATCAAAGCGGGTGTGCAAGTGGCAGGGGTGAAATGAAAACTGCTCATGACTCATGATTCAAGTGTTCTCGGCTAATTGGCCACGACGGCTCCAGCTATCATGCTGGAAACGGCAGCAGCTTCTGCAGCTATATACTTGACACACGCAAACATCACAAGAAGACCATTTTTTACCAACCAGAACAACATCAGAAAGCGTACAGATAATACAACAATCATATCAGCAAAGCTGCAAGCAGCTACAAGAGTAACGCAATCTTCACCAGGCTCCGGCTGCTTGGAGACGTCCTCGTCATCTCCTCAGCGTCCGCGAAGCTTGTGTCTACATATCCGAACTTGGGGCTCCCCCAGTGGTTTAGGAGTTTGTTTGAGAAACTGTGTGATCATGAAACATGGAAGTGAGACTTTTGAGGAATCATGCTCGTACGGTGGTCCTCCATTTCCTCAGTTTTGTTTCTGTGGAAGTTTGTGTTTCGGTTTCGGTCTCAAGTTTTTGGACTTCAATGGAAGTTCCCGGCAGCCCGATTTCAGACATAAATCTTGCCTGTGATTTCCTGCATCAAGAAGATCAGTGCTAAATCCCTACCAGTAGCACCCAGAATGGCAGGTCGTATTCCAATGATTAAACAGACGAAATCCACCATGTTGAGACCACGAGATCACGGACATACATGTCCTTATTCTTGTCTGCCGAGTCCAAATGCCTCAGCCCCTTGATGTGGGCACTGTTGGTCGCGAGCCTAGTTGACGCATGTTGAGAGCATGGCATCTTAAGGCGCCCTACGTTGGCATTCATTACACCACACCACGTGAGTAGCTTCCATACTTGCGCAAGCATGACTTAAGTCTGAACTTTTGAGAGCAGCTTTGCAGCGTGGACATGTACACCAGCGCCGGAAGAGAGAGTGACGAGCTGGGTGGTGTCATGTCCAAGGTACTTGGGATCATCATGGTTGGCACGGGTGTCCTGATGTCGCAGCTGCTTGTTGAGCATGTCCTCGACACTACAGCAGACGAAGAACACCGGATGTGGGTCTACGCACCTCAGCTGCCAGATGTCATTGTCTGGAACTAGATCATGTCACGCCGGTCGTTGATTGGAATTTCCAGGACGCACACGGTGGAGCTTGATAGGGACAGACCCCGGATGTTATCTCCCAGCCCTCACTGGCTTCATCCCGAATGATGCGAATCAGCTCGGCCCAAGGCAAGTACACATGTAGGGTAGCTGGCGTTTTTGTTCTCCTGGGGTGTCTTTCCAGTACTTCGAGAGGTTGCACGGCGGCCCTGAGCAAACCCCACAGCCTTAGATTAAGCGCTCCCAGAACTACTACGGCAACGCGCTGAAAGCCACGTACTCCGTTTTCGAGGCGACCTTCTCGGGCTCCTGGCCGCTTGGAAAACATTGACAGACTATACATTTGGAAATTACCTTGCCTTCACCATTCTTATCGTAACTTATCGTATTCCTATTGGCACCCTTCTTTTATTGTAGATCATCAAAACTGCCCCTCCTGCTTTTATTCCTGCAATTTGCCACTGAATTGGACTCGTGAAAGGGGTCCCTGCGGTTCCTTACACAAGCACGCATGTACTGAGCTGAATGCCACAGGGGGAGGATGGGTCTGTCAGAGGCATCCCCCTCTGAGGCCTTTGTTGGCGCGGCCTTTGATCCATGAAGTGAGCGAGTGGCACCTGAGCTGCAAGTCCTGAACACCATGAGCGAGGTAAGAATTGGTAGGATAGGCTTCGGGGTTGTGTCTGCACAGAGGGGCAGATCACGCAAAGACAGTCGCTGGGCTGGAGGCTAAAATCTTCTCGAGCTTCAGGAAGGAATGTTGCAATTCTACGGGACATCCAAAAACACAAACTTCCAAGACCAGAAGCTGCAGCGTGAGTGCTCACCAGAAAGTATGTTGCGGGAGAAGACTGCGCTTTAGGTCCAGAAAGGCTGTGGTGTCGATCAAGCCCTTGTACAGTATCGATTTTCTCTCATGCCGATGCCGACGCCTCCATCCAGATTAGTTGAGATCGATGATGACATGTTGATGTGGTGCTCAGCAGCTCCGGGGATGTTCAAGGAAGAGCATAACCGATTCCCACTTCCCTAGCTCTCGCAGCAAAGAAACGTGGCACTGAGGTTTTGCGTTTTCTGGATTGCGTATCAAGTCGCACCTCGTCCTGCTTCAGAGAAGAGCCAAGCCCTAGCATAGCTGCATCAAACATAGCGAAAGCCCATGATAAGAGGAATGCGTTTATCAGGTCATTGGTTTCGCCGTGATGCGCGTCATTGGCGCCTTGTTCCTTAACGAGACGCAGCTTGGCTCCACGAGGTAAAGCGCCAGTGCAGAAACGTCGGTGTTCCCATGTCAAAGCGTCTTGCAACAGACGTTCTTGTTGGAGATGTGTTTTGCAAAGCTTCAAAACGATCTCAAGAGTTTCAGAAAGACTTCGTCACAGAGGATTCGCGCTGCCAACTCGGATGGCGAGGCGGAGGCCGTCGATTGTTTGCTGTCACTGTGAGTTTGAGCGGGAGAGGTCCAGTCTGGCCAGAAATGCTCGTTCGAAGCGTACGTAGTTGAGGGCCCCATACTGCATGTTATCTTTCTGGACTGCTAGTGAATACAAAGTTGATGGGGGCAGAAATGTGTGGATCCCAAAGTGATGCAGCACCGCAGAATGCTGAGTGAGCACCACCCAAAAATCTGAAGCCTTCTGCACAACATCCATTGACAAGATTCTTGCCTTCATGCAGAACACTGGAGGGAGACTTGCCACCAGACCCATGCCAGGTACTCCGAAAAATGAAGGAGAAGGAAGCCTTCAGCCAGAAGGCCTGCATGGCTTTAAACTGCATATCAGGGCTAAGGGGCGCATGGCAAAGGTGTCAAGCAAAGCAATCAACGTCTTACTAGCCGCAGGATGCCGCAGGCTAGGCTCTGAAATGCTAGTCTGGGCCAGGTACTTCTTTGCACAAAACATTTTCGCACATGTTTGCATGCGGCAACCCGACAGGTCTACCAATTCTTCACCGCTGCCGCTCAGCTTGGTTTTCTTTGCGCTCGGGAGTTTGCAATTTTGGGCAAGTCCAAAGAAGTTGTCGCACAAGCATTGGGCAAAGTTGCAATATTCAAAGACTGGGGAACTTGGGGCCTTCACCAAGAACATCCGTGTTAGCAACGGCACATGGTACTTTTGAACTTCCCCTGATGGGAGACGCCTTGGCAAACAGCACTGCGGGTGATATGGGCTGTCATCATATGTGCTCAACATGCATGCCCCACCTCCATGCGGGACGTGCAAACCAATAGAAAGCCTTAGATTCTGAACCCTGATGAAACAAATAACTTGAAGTCTAGGAGACGGAAACAACCTTAAGGCTTTATACTCTGGACCCTGTACCTTCGATCAGTCCCTTTTGAACCTGAGGCCGACGCATCAGGCGACGGGCGGCTCTCCTACGAGGAGCTGGAGGCAGCGCTGCAGGCTCCCGCAGTGCTTGAGCTTGCTGGTGGTTAGTATAGGGATCCCATTATAGGGGTCGTATGGGGCTAATGGAAACTACTATAATGTAAAATAGAATGGAAACTACGAGAGATATTGTTCATAGGGATCATGATCAAGGCACTAAAAAGATTTTTTTGAGTAGGTCAACTGCCAGCCATGAGAGCTTCCAAGCGACGGTTTGGACCAGTATATTATAGTGATCATGCCCTTATTCAACCCTACGGTAACCACCAGGACATTGGGGTGTAGGGTGCAGGAAAGAGATCGCTCGCGTAGCAGTCGGAGCATTTAATGTAGCTGGATGTCCATGCAAAGGATGAAAGTGCACAAGTGCAAAATCCACCTTCTACCACAGGAAACATAAGTGCAACAGTCTTGTGAAACACGAGATGTTTCTGCATCACGCCATGGCCGACCCCTCAAAGTCCGACTTCCATCTTCGCCGAGCGCGTTAGTTGCTGCATGCTGATGCTTGAAGCTACGATCATCCCTAAACCCTAAGTCGATCGGCCTTGTGAGGAGCCGGGTGTGGAAGCGTGGCTCAAGGCGTTGGAGCTGGAAATCCATGTGCCTGGGGCAGAACATGCAATTGTAGTTTCCATTTTGTTTTCCCTATATAACCCCGAATATTCTATCTACTTAAGGGGGACTATAACACCAACATATACCCTAATGGGGTTTAGGGTGTAGGGAATGAAGGAATGGAGAACAAAATGGAAACTACTGTAATGGGTTTTATAGGGACTACTTTTGGGATACAATCCACTTCTTTGGGAGGATGAGGGTATGTACGGGTTGAAGTCTCACGGGTGCGCGGGCTATTTGATTGAGATTTGCAGAGGTCTGGAACTCGACTTTTTGTTGCTCTACGCTCGTCTGGGGTGGACCCAAAGTATTTCACAACCCATCACAGCCAGCTAGCTAGCCGCAGATAGATGTGAATCAAGCTATGCACATAGCAAAGGTTTTGCAAATATTGCGGCTTTTGTGATACTGCCTGGCTGCACCTGCATCCTGCTTTTCGGCTTGGATGGCTCATCCTGCAGCTCATTTGGGGTAATTTCCATGACTGGATCTTGATCCAACCTGGAGCTCTCTAGCTGGGCTTGGGGGATTCCTAGGCAAGATCTGCCTGCATCCAATGCGAGCTTGCACTCGCTACCCTACTTACCACCGAGAGCGCTTTGTGTCCAACGTGACTGCAGGAAGCCTATACCTTGTTTAGCCTGCTGGATGATGATCGAGATGGAGAAGTGTCCTACGCGGCCTGGCTTATGAGCATTCACCATGGCTGCTCGAGCATGGACTAGAGCCACTAGGCTTCAGCATTCCCAGCATCCATACCCAATCTGCAGCCCAGGAGGAGTTCCTTCACAGCGCGCTTCGGCTGAAGGGAAACGCCAGGGCCATCGACTCCATCATGATCATGCATGAGCAGTAGCTGGCCTGCATCGAGAAACCTTGAGAGACCGTGGCAGGGACCCACAGAAAGCATGATGATGAGCATAGGCACAGAACATTAAGGCACATTATGAAATGGTGCTTCCAGCTATCTAGAACTGTTTTCTTCCACCCCCTCTTGACTCAAGCCGCCACTGCAGGAGCCGGCATCCAAAACCTTCAACCCCGAAAGCTTTAACTGGTGCTGCAGCATCTACCATGACCATGATGACTGGAGCAGCTTTCTTCAGATCCATCGCGCTCTGGGTCATCTTTCAGCAGCTATGACTGCAACGTTAACTAGAGTTTTAGAATGACCTCAAAGACTCCTTGCTCAGTGCTATCATGCGAAGGCGTCAACGTGGGGATTCCTCCCCACACTGCTACCAAGCCAATTCCGCAGTCACGTTCCGCTCGTTAGATATTGTTAGTTTTTTTGTACTTGAACCGTTGCCATGTCATGACCAGCTAATGACTTACCCTTTCATTTAATAGCTTAATATCAAGCTAGGATTCAAGGACCGTGTTGCTGGGTGGAATTGGTTTCCCAGCCTAGGCAGCTTGCAGCGTCACCCCAGACCTACATCATACTTCTTATCATGCTAGGGCGAAGATGCACGACGCCCTGAAGCGGCTCTCCGATATGGTAACCAGCTCATTCGATGAGGCCCGACACAACCATAACCACCACAACTTAACGCAAGCTAGCAGGGATCACAGATGTGCTTCATGTTTTGGCATCGGACGCATCAACGCGTTTCAGCGGTTGGGATCAAGGATTTGAGATGCGTAACGCGTTCAGGGTTATGGCTTCATGTATTTTGATGCTCAACCTGACGGACCAAGCTAAATTCGCTGGACCCGCAAACCAAAACCGGGAGCCATCGTGAACCCAAAGTTCTAAACCCTATACGCAAGGCTTTTAGAGCATCTAGAATATCTAGAGCCAAAGTTGCCATGGTATGTTTTGGGGGTATATGGTACACGAGGTCTCACGGGGTCCTGTGGATCTATGTGGGTCTAGCGTTTCAGGTCTAGGGTAGCCCTGACTGCAGGGAGGGTATAGCTAAGGTCGATGATAGGTAGGTTTGAAGCAGCGTAGAAGAACAGTCAAGAAGTGTCTTCTTTGTTTATGCTTCCTGTGCACGTGTGGTGCTGCTGCTGCCGCTGCTGCTGCCGTCCGGGACATGGCTGATCCGATAAGCATTGGAAACGTCCGAAGTACCGTCAGCATTACGGCAGGCATTTAGCCCTTGCGATCCCCACAGTTTTCAGGAAGACCTTTTAGCACAAAGAAACAACACTCCAGGATGGATTCTGCATCCTTGACATAGGCTGAGCTTTGGGCCCTGAGTCAGGACTTGGATTAGATGAACTCAGCAAAAAAAACATTTTCACGGGCATCACTTCGGGTCTCTAGGAGCTGCCAGCAAACATTGCAGACGCGGATGCTGCGGGGTCCAAGACTTTGTTGTTAGGGTGTTGATATCTTCCTGGGGTCTTCTGGCCCGAAACTCTGGACAGGCTCAGAAAATCCGAGACCGCATCGAGGGCAAAACGCCAAAGGCTTCTACTGCGCCTCCAGACGTTCAAGTCAAGCCTTCGCCGCCTGTTGCAGATGGCTACCTCAATTACTCTGCTCTTGAAGACTTTAGATGGGGGTTTCCCAAAATTGGGCGTCCCCATTATAAGGATTATAGTCTGTTGGGGTCTATATTGGGGTCCCCCTATTTGGGGAAAGCTCCTAGATCAGCCTTTGTTGATTTTGTTGGGGCCATTGAAGCGATGCTGAGAGCCATAGTGAGCCATAGTCTCAACTCCTTGACGGTTATATGGGCGATGGTCAAAATACCTTTGAAGGAAGATCATATAAACGAACCTTGAGTGTTTTCATGGGGTTTGGTTGTCCTCTTCGTCATG
>CAJNIZ010033891.1:123904-142570 GCA_905231905.1 Symbiodinium pilosum | reverse complement strand
CGGCACGCAGGGAAAACCGAATCAAAGTCAGTTCCAGGAACAAGAATATTGGCAACAGCCCATATACAGGATTACAAAATTATACATGGGAGTATTCTTGGGGATATTAGGGGGATACTAGGAGTTTAGACTATGGCTCATATTGCAGCCCCCCACTACTTTTTTCGGAGCTTTGCACCTGTTATGTCTATTGCTCCTGTAATCTCCTGCAACTTTAGTGATTTGAATTGCGAACGTTAGGCTTGACCCATCCTTTTTCAAGGCATGGTTTTACAGAGACACTTTACCTGACGAAAAGCTTTTGCTTCAGTGCACAGTTTGGTGAGGATGCCATGGCTTGTTCAAAATGATCCAAAATGTAAATTACCAATCTTGAATGTATGAGTTCATGTGAAGTGCAATCGCTTGATGTTTCCAAGGCCGACGGTAATGCACCGAGATTCTGCGTCAGGGGCCTTAGTGATGGGCGCATAAAAAGGCTGAGACGAAGCACGAATGCAGTGGCATTGATACAGCGATCGTTGTTGGATGGCGCTCTGTGGTGATTTCAAACTGTGAATAACTTGATTGTGTGTGTGGTCCTCCCTTCAGGACCTAGCTGCATGGTCAGATGGGTGCTTGTTTGATCAACTTGTAATCTCAAGTTTTGCAGCCTTATGCTTCTGTTTCATCGACTTGTTGGCCAGGCTTACGGCATGTGGTTTGTTATTGGAGGTGCCGATTAGCAAAGAGTCTTTGGCAAATGAGTTCATGAGATGAGGCATCATCTGCCAACTAGCATTTTCGGCATCTGGCACGTGACTTCGGCAAACAGACATCGTCTCTCTCGTTGCTAGATTGCTAGATCGAGGATGTATTTATTCTAAACTGCTAGCCATTGCAACCCTCAACATCACGGTTGCTGCTGCTGCTATACAAGTCGATCATTTGCTGCTACCAGACCTCGTCCTGCTACTCCTACTGCTGCTGCTGCTACTACTACTACTACTACTACTTCTACTATTATTACTACTCCTCACTCAGGGGTTCTGGATTCAACTTCGGAGACCTCTTCCTTACCCCGGAGAAGATGAAGCAACGCCTGGCCCAGAGAAGGTGCGCCTCTCGAATGGGGTCCTTTGGGAACCTGGAGATATATTGGGGTTTCCCAAGATTAGGGGGACCATTTGGGGGGTCCCCATAGCAAGGATTATATGGTATTTTGGGGTCTTTATTGGGGTCCCTTATTTAGGGGAACTGCCATATATGATCATATATGGGTCTACAAACTGAGGTCTCTAAGAAGGTTCCCACGACTGTTGCGTTACATGGGGATGCGCTTCCAAGCAGTCGACTTAGTTGACGTCCCGATCCTTCGGCGTTCAAGCAGGTGACTTGCCCAAGCGCATGTATGAAGGCTTACAAAGGGCCAACTGTGCCAAACTTTCAGATCGGTTTCTCATGTGGTTACCGGGATAACCTAAGCGTGTGAAAGCATCTTATGGGTTCTCTTGTTTTCGGAGAGTGCTCAAAAGTCAAGCTTGTTTTTTTCCAGTGGGAGGGGGAGGGGTACATCCCACTTCTCAAGGGAGGGTTGTTACCTGGATTCTGCAAGATATGTGGAGAATTTGCGATGACGTTATGTGGAATGGCCGCGAAACCTTTTGTATGCTTGCCGTGTTGGGATATGCAAGGCCATTTGAGGGACCGACCTTGCATACTGTATGAATTGCCCTCGTCAGGAAGCCTGAGGCCTGAGGCCCCGCAGCTCTGATAGAAGAAGGTGTAGGGATGGTTATGCAGTGTTCTTGGGGTTATATAGTCAGGAGTACATACTGGGCCACGCTTGTCATCCTAAACTCCATCCAAGAGCGTTGGACCTGCCAGGGCTTCTGAGCTTGCCATTCGCAGACCTTCAGCCCACCTAGAGTAATTTCGTGTCAAGCCGCTTGGCAGCAAGGAGATGTGGTGGTGTAAAGGGTGTGGTTGGTGCAGGGTGGGTGGGGAGCAACTATCAGGCCGCCCAGGGTTCCTGGCCCTGGGGTATGTATGGCATCATGCGTCGCACATAAGTTCAGTGAATGTCATTCGCCATCGCAAAGCTGGATTGCGGTCGGGCATATGGTTTGGAAGCATGAGGTCCATGAAGCCGTAGTTATGTGACAGCTATGGTGCAGTACTTCGTGCGCAGGCCTGGGTCTAGATTCAGGACCTCCCCCTTCTTACTTTTAACATATCGTACCCCAAAGGCAAATGCTAATGAACTAATGATTAAGTTTGAGACGCTGCTTTCATTACCCTGAAAATCCTGGCCCCAAGACATGACTCTGGGATTCAAGGTCCATCCGCCGCAGAAATGCTGATTGCCAGTCTTGCCTGAGCGTTCTTTTCATGAAAATGACGAGACCAGTCTAGAGCGTTGGGTTGCGATGTAATAAGTATACTATAATCATGTAAGAGCTGCTTGGACATGACAATGGTAGCTATTGTATACCCGTATGCAATGATCTTGTGGACTTTAAAGATGGTCAATTCGAGTTGTTGATGTCGGAGACAGCAGTGTTAACTACTATGTAAGTATGCAGTAATTACCACTCAGGTCTTGCTGATGGCACGCAACGCATCCAAGTCTTACACAGCTTACGACTTTTACCATGCAACATAGGCAAGGAGCTACATGAGTTCGGCACCTGTCGATGCAGTTTCGGGCAAGAGCACCAGTCTAATCAGCCGAGCCAGTTGCTCGGAGAAGGAGACCAGCAGCCAACACAGAAGATGTGGAGCAAAGCCGAACTTACAAGTAAAGCCCAGGGAATGTAAGTTGTGACTGTGAGCATCCCTTCAGCTGATCCCAAAGCTGCTTGCTTTCCTTTTGCGGGCTGCTGTCGTGGCTGCTTAGCTGTCAATCAGCATGTCGGCAGCAAGAAATAGTCATCCTGTACTCCCCATGAAGCCAAGCATCTACCCCAAGTAGATCGAACACCCATGATAAGCCAAAGGAGCAATCGCTCGTGGCAGGGTGGGGACTGCCAAGCAGACCCACATCCCTGCAGACAGGATAATGAGAATGTCCACACAGCAAGGTTTTTCATGAGAGCTGGGAGGTTTTTGACCCAAACCACTGGGCCCATTATTATACTTATTACTACTGCTAGTATTATTAGAATCATGACTATTATGTGTATTACTATTATTATTATTATTGCCATTATTGTTATTACTACTATTATTCCTATCAGTACTATTATCTCAGCTCTCTGCCTCCCCACGATGACTTGTAGAGGCCGAACGGCTTAGAACTCCTGCGAATCGTAGGACATCGCGGGTCGCGCACCACTTTGGCCGCTAGGAGGAACGTTTCTGAAGGGTATACCCTTGTCACAGTCCACTAGGCCAGCGTAAGCTATGATAATAATTGATAATAGGAAGAATAGTATTAATAGTAAAAGTAACAAAGTAATACTAGTAGTAATAATAGTAGTAATCGTAGTCATGATAGTAAGTAATAATACTAGTAGTAGTAGTAGTAGTAGTAGTAAATACTAATGAATCAGAATAATAGGGAGAGTTTTCGCGGAGATCCCATCTAGACTGTTCTAGACTGCTAACGCGTCTGGAAGGTTGGTGGGCCTGCACTTGAATGATGTTCGTAGGCTGGGTTCGCCTAACTGCAGGAATTTAAGCAGCCAGCATCCCCCCATTTCAGGCTTCATCTTTAGCCATCCGTAGCCCATCAGTTGTCAGATTGGTCAGGGGGATGGAAGGCGCACTAGTACGTTTCGGCCTGGAGGTGCCGAGCATTGTCGGAGAACAACCGATTGCGCAGAAAACCGCAGTACCGGCTTCACAGGCACAGCTCGTTAACGTGCAGTGCCCAGTGTTCCCATCTTGTGAGAAATAGCTTTTAGTAAAGCCAAAGTTCACTCAGCTGCAGATGGCCAGGAAGCTCCGATCCGGCCAGTGCTTTTGTTAACCAGACTCCCTGTCTAACCGTGGTCACCAGCATCGGAGCTTCTCGGCCGAGGCAAAGATATCTGGGGCCCACAGCGCTTGGGTCTTTGCACCAGGGAGTAAAGGGGATGTAAGAGGTGCGTTCGCATTTCATGTGAGTGATTGCTGGCGATTCAAGTGGTTTCATTGCAAGAATACATGAGCCACAGTCTAAACTCCTGAAAATTAAACAGGGGTTATATAGGGGACTAGTATAGGGGTTATTATTGGGGATACTAGGAGTTTAGACTGTTACTTGCATGCGCTAATCTGGAGGAGTCGATGAGCTGAAAGATGTGAAGCGTAAAGCAAGCCAATGAGGCGGCCACAATTTCACACTGCTGCTACACCCTGTTACTGTTATCATCATTATATTGCTGTTATTGTTATTAGTACTAGTACTGCGAGTATTCATATTACTACTATGTTCACTTGATTCTGCACGCGGTGCAATCTGGATATCAAGAGAGTCTGCTTGACTATCCTGTCATATCCTGTCGCTCTCGTTTCTGGGAATATCCTTGGAATTCTTTTGACGAATGAACCATTCCTGTGTGTACGACAACATACTATGTATTACTGTACTTTACGATAGTATACCGTATTATGTTACCCTACACTCTACTATGTTCTACTATATTCTTCTAGTCTTCATGCTCCAGGGAAAAGGGTATGTGCCTTATGTTTACCATTGGGCTCACCAGGATAAGATACACATTTGGAATATTACCATGCGATCCAGGAATGGAAAAGAAAATGGAAACTACTAAGTTCTAATGGGGTTCTTGTAGAGAATAAGGGAAGAAATTGGGGTTATATATAGGGATACGGACTTTGTGACTGCAGGGGTTGTTGTAGGTCACTGGGTCGCCGTTTGCCATAGCCTGTCTTGGCAGATTATACTTGCTTACCTACATTGCTTGAGAAACCCAGATCCGCAGTGGAAGGTGGTCAGGACAACGTTATTTGTAATTAGCATTTGGAGCAAAATGTCCTGCGCTGCAGCCTTTTAAGCTTGCGTGATGGGTTCGTGAAGCGTGGTGCCCTGATGGCTTGCTTGAGCTTTAACGCGAACCTTTTGTGAAGCATTGCATATGCTGAAGATGTATGCATCGGTACTAATCTACCTAGGTGTCTTTGAGATATTGCAGAATTGAGCCACAGCCACTGCATTGTGGTCCCCAGATTTCCCGGTACATTCCGGTATGCAGGCAGGAGGCCATGAAGGGTTGGTATATGCTTGTTGCGCAGCCCGTTACGATGAGTTTCATATTTAGGACTAGCGAGGAAAGCTGATTTTTGAGGCATCGGGTAATGCTGGACTTGCAGAAAGGCCTCCTTCTGGATGTTTCCCTGGAACATGCCGCTGGAGCCAGTGATAGTAAGGGGTTTGAGTAGTAACCAATGTCAACTCTGGCGCGTGCCTGTCTGCGATACTATCCACACTAGCAACAAGAACTTCACTCAGATGCTGCCGCAAACATCATGCGGCACTTGTTATTCAAACCCCTGGTTGTCCGGAATTGAGTTTCACCACGCAAGACACGTGAAAGATAATGGCATGGACATGTCGGGAAATGGTTTTCACGCGCTAGGTATCTACTTGTGGTTTCTAATTATGCAGAGTTCTTGGGTTTGCGTCGTCGTTTTTGCATTGTATGCCGCAAGACGAAAAATCGTGACAGTAAGCCCAAAACGGCAGTGACGATCATAATTACTTGTTTCAGCTCATCATTATCCCTTATCCCTTGTCTTCATCCGTCTTGCGTTGTTCGCTCCGTCATCGCACGACTCACCCGTGGCGGAGCGGCCTCCCCCTGGGACTGCTGCGTAGAGTCTCAGAGGGCTCAGGGCCATGGCACAGTGGCAACTGTTTCTGGTGTAGATGCTACCATGAATAATTCCGAGTTTCGGGATTTGGGTCTTCTAACTAGCGTTGCCTATGGCTTGCGTGGAGTTTTATTGACGCTCAGATGTTGCCAAGGTTCTTTAGAAAGTGGTCCTGGCTGTCCTTTGCGCTATCATATACTATCATCAGCACAGTCTGTGCTGATGCTAGTTCTTCACAGTCAGCCAAGCCACCATTGTTGCTCGAACTCGCGACGTACTCGTACTATTAATACCGCGGAAACATGCTTTTGTCATTGGGCTTTTGGATTTCGAAGTAGCAGCCACAGCCTAGTGCCCACATGAGTCGATGCAGCTCCTGACGGTGCTCAGTGCTTCCTGGCCTTCGCAGCAGGGACGCTGAACCCTGAACCCATGTTAATCGTATTGCTCCAAATGAACACCAGTTGCAGCAGTGGCAAGCATATTATCCATCAGTCATGGAGAGCAAGATCCTTACTACCCCTGTCCATATACAAGGCATTCATCATAGGCCTCTCGTTGACCAGGATGGCCCTGCGCCACGTCATGAACAGTCGTCTAAGACCGGTTCACCAAGCGCTTACGGAGCTTGGCAGTTCCGAGCGCGAAGAAAGTGTGCCATCCATCCAACAGTTTACTTGTGAGGGTTGATCAGGTGAGTTTAGTAACCCAGCCCCAAAATTAAGACCTATGATGAATTCTGGTGTTGTGCTTACTAACATTGAATTAGTGAGGCGCAGCGTAGGGTCTGCTAGAACTCCAGTCAAGGTTAGCTAAGCCTCGCCCAAGGTAAAGGCACAACGGCTGCCAGACCAACCGAGCGCTCTAACAATGATGGCATGTCGATACATCCGGCATTGCTTAAGCCGACTTCTAGACAAGGGCAAGTACGGCGGAGATACTGTCCCCCTTAAGTAGATAGAATATGAGGTATATGTGTATGGGGATCTTATTCTAATTAATATATCCAAAGCCATATTCTGTTATTTAAGGGGGACTGACTGTACATGCTTGCGCAGTCGGCCTTGGCTCAATCAAAGCTCCCGACAAATACTTTCATCAGCACAGCACATCTGCAGCAGATGTTCGGACACCTGTGCCTTGTGGTAGAACACTGCTTTTCCTCGCTGTTATCCTTCGTATATGAGTATGAGCATGTTTACTGACACCGTTGACTTCCATGAGTTAAACGTGATTGAATTCAATCCTCTTACTGCTCCTCGTCCTCCTGCTCCCAGTCCTCCTACGACGACTACTACTATTACCACTGGTGCTATTGCAGTTACTAGTATTGGCGGTGGTTTCCATAAGTATGTAATCTCCACACACCCAACACCCTCAGACCTAGACCCCAGAAGCATGAACCCTGGGCCCTAAAGTCTTGCTTGGGCAGGCCTCGGGTGCTGGGATCAAGCAGGTTGCCCTCAGCAACGCCTTCATGGCAGACGGCACGCCCTGATGTGGGATGTTTCAGGGTTCGGGGTTTTGGGGGCTTGGATTTCAAGGGGGTCAATGTTTAGGTTTAGGGAATTGAGGGTCGAAGGGTATGAGAAAGCCATGCGAATGAGTCATGTTCCTTTGCAGCCATCAGCATAGATACTAGTAGGACTATAGTGTTTGGCATGCTTGTGTAGCCGAGGATTGGTATACGAGCAGATACGAGCAGTGAATCATTCGAACGGGGTCTTGGGTAGTAGTTGTAGTTTATATCTGCTATCCTTTCTTCTTGATTAGCGTGCCTTGGGAGCAAGTATTGTCAGGAAGTTGTCTTGACTTGTTTTGGGTGGGTCGTCAAGAAGAGGCCTGCCTTGAAAAGTATCCTTTTAACGCTTTCAGAGCAAGAGCCTAGACTTCGTGCTGACCTCAGGGCTACTTCCCCTGTCATGATTTAGTGCTGGGGTGTTGATGCGGGACCAGATGTTGTAGAAGAAGTGTGCGCGACAATTATGCAGCATAGATTCTACAATCTCGCAAAGACAAGAAAGACATTTGGATGCGCTGCAAAAACACCGCAATACAAAACAGGCACCCGTCCTTGATCCAAGCATTTGCCTCCAGGCAAGATTGCCTGCGGTGAGGACGGGCTGTGTTTGTGGGGTGCACCTTCTTGGCACTGGTCCTCGTTGTAATGGTTCGTCCCAGTGTTGGCAAAGGGTCCAGCAGTATGAGCTTGTCAGATTCTTGTAGTCGTTAATTTGGCCTAAAGAGACAAGCTGTCAAGCCCGGAAGCTCCCAGACCTTGAGATTCAAGGCCAACACTGAGACGTCTCAGCACAAGTGGGCCTCAGCAACACTGCAAGATAAGCCCGTATACACCTTTCCTGAGACGGGACCATAAGCGTCGACTAGGCTTTGGCTCATTCTTGGCCTCGAAGACTCGTCCAATGGCGACATATGCCCCATAGTCGAAGCAAAGCAGAATCATGTTGATCACTTCTTTTATTCAACGCTTTTGCATTCCGCACCTGCTCGGAGGTGAGGCTCGCGACCGTTCCAGGGGAGCTTCCAGCTCTGACCCCCAGCTTGTTTGTTTGCAAAGCTTAGACCGGGAAAGATGATGATCTTGGTTGCTGCAAGTCATTCATGATAAGTGAAACAGATTGTCTGAAAACAGTCTGAAGCATTCAAAGCCAGACCCATTGTTTAACAGCTAACAGCAACGAGGATATCCCCACGAGGCTGACGGCGGTGGCAGGGGTGAAGGTGGTGGTGATGGCCATGGCGAGTGCGTTGCAGTGTCAACGACACCACGACGCACCTCGTGATCGAGTCGATCTGCTGGTGGCGGCGGCGGCGGAAATGGGAACGGGGCGGCGGTGGCGGCCCGGGCGGCGCGGCAGCAGCTGCCGTACGTACTGATGCAACCTTGAGTCCATTCAAGTGGTAAACGCATGTGGTGGGAGGTGAGAATCATCTGAATCATACTTCAGCTGAATGTGCCTCGTTTTGGTGATTCTCTGGCCTTCAGTAGACCTTCCCTCGAAGTGAGGTACCAGTGGGCACAGCAGGGATCCTGGGCCTCGACTTCCTGTCTCTTTTCGACTGGGATTTCAACATCCGCGAGGAGAAGGCCATCTTGTCATGCTAACGCGGGGTCGTAGCTGAACGAGCACTCTGCTGTGCAGAACTGCCCCAAGCTTGCCACCTGCTTCTAGCGAGATGCTGGTGAAAGCCCCCTTGGTTCCTAGGCCAGTCTCCTACCCTCCCTTCCACACAGTAATTAGCCGACTCCTTGACGTGGAGGAGCAGGATCCACAACCTTTGACGTTGCTGTCGTGCTTCGGTTCAGCTTTGATCAATGTTACCAGCATTCTAAAAAAGCGTGGCAGGTGCGGATCGCGACTGCGCCGAAAGATCGCCGCGTCGGGACCTCGGGGTTCCTCAGGGCCAGACCAGACCTGTATGAGAGAGTGATCCGTTGTGCCTGGGTTGGATGCTATTGGCATACCAAAGGTGGACGCAAGATTGCTGGTGGTTTCTGCATATCTTCTGTATGTTAATACGATGCCATCATAAGCACGAGAAGCCTAAATTTGTCACATCAAGGGCTCTTTCATTGTCCATCATTGTCCATTGTTGACTCAACAGCGGCAAAGGGCTGTCAAAAAAACGCACAAGCCATCGATTGGTATTACGACGTGAACTTGACGTCCCCAAGACGCTCCAGAAATCTTGAATGTCCTCCCTGTGAGACAATCTAAAATTTCAAGCAATTTCAGAAAATGGAAGTCGGAGCGGCAAGGGAGCGGACAATTGACGAATGCAGTTTCTGGATGCGTCAAGTGTTCCCTAACTTGACAGTTGCTAGATGCAGCACTGTTTCCTCGAATGCGAATTGGGAGATACTCTACACTAATAGACCTAAACCGCAATCCTGTCAGCCTGTCACTTGAGACTCGCTGACCTCATAGATGTCCACAAGCCCATGTAGCTAGAAATCTGGAAATTGTCGACTCAACCTACAGAACGCAGAGGAAGGCATTGCAGACCAGGAAGCAACATACTCTTGCGATTCTGACCCATGAATCCACATTTATCAGGGTGTCTTCTCTTAACAAGCAATGTCTCATAGCGGCGGCCGTCCTTGTCTGAACCATCGGGGTTGTCAGTATCCTGCGCTAATTAGATTGGGCTCGAGTAGTGGCAGATAGATGTGATGCCTAACTATGTACTGTACATCGGGGACTGTGGAGATCTTACTGCAGCGGATCCCAGCACCCCTTTCCTGGCGTTGCGCGAAATGAGCCTCTTGAACAAGCTGCCTCCTCGTCATATCTTTTTCTCGGGTCAAAGCACGGTACAGATTTCTTGTGTCTACTGGAGAAAGCAGCGAAACGCCACCGGGAGATTTGCCAGGGGAGTCAGTAGCACAGGGCTTTCGGCTTTCCAGCTGCCCAAACTGATGGTTCCACAACTCTGTGACGGGCTGTCTCTCGGTTTGCTGACCCCACAATCCCCTTTCAGAAGTGTACGCCAAGCAAGATTTGCGACAGAAACAGTTTCTATCTCCTCCTACATCTTACTGCAAGGCACCGGTACCTTTCGACTTGGATGGCATGGTGCTTGTGCAATTGACCAAGGCAAGTCCTGTGTAGGTTGAAGAGTGCCGCAAGGAGACACCAGGCCCCACGAGGCTTTGGGCGAATGGCATTATAGCCTGTTGTTCCATTTGCTTGAGCGGTGCTCGCTATTCTATGCATGAGCTGTAACTTGTAGCTTGTTTTGAAGCACGGCACTTGTTGACTGGACCCACAGCCGCTAGCAAACCTCATCCCCTCCCCTTCTACGCTTCCCGAAATAGTCGGTACCCCTAAGTCTTGCCAGCCAGATCCGCACCCCAAGCCGGGCAGAGCTGTATGCCTGCAACGTCAAGGCCTGCATTTTGAGGTGTGCCTGCGCAACACTAGCCATGATTGATCAATGATATGAGCATCAGTCATGGAAGTCGTTGCAGTTGGAAAAGGGACAAGCCCCGAGACAGGGAGCCTGGCAGACTCTGTAGACTGGCAAAGCTAGCTTGAGTCGAGAGCCGGCGGCAACAATGCTGTGGGAGGTGGTGGGGCCTGGCGATGACTTGCAGGAGCTGGGTGATGTTGCTTTTGCAGGGCTTGAAGACGTGAGCCTTCATCATGTTCTTCCTGACCTCAACTTGACAGATCTAATTAACGAGCGCGCGTATGCACTGACAACGTTGCCCCAGCGCAGCCCTGCATTTAGGGCGGGTTGCCTACTAACACCAAGGAATCTCCTACAATGCATGCCGGCCTTATCTGGTCTAGATTGAGGTCACAAGGAGCAGGGAGTGCTCGGAAACCCACCAACCCCACGACATCAGGACACCGAGCTCCGCAGTATCCAAGGCGTCAGCACCGCGCATTACGGGCTTTCCAGTTCCAGTTGAAAGGAGGAGTCCACTTGCCTGAGCATATGGTAAGGGCACCTAGATTAGCAGAATGCTGGTAAGACGTAAGAGCCTCTCTCAGACCTGGACACAGGTGGTTCGGGTTTTCAGCCAGCCTGTTCTGCCGCAGGCCTTCCAGACGTGGCAGCGTCCGGGCCCTTGGTGCGGACTGGACAGACAGAGGAAATGGCGTTTTATTGCTTAGTTGTGAACAGTATGGACGAGTATGGACCCTTCTTTGGCATACCATCGTGGAAAAGCTGGTGACAGCTGGTGCGAGCACAATTACGCCACACAGAAAACAGGAGGAACCTGTTCCTTCACGTTGTTTGACGCACCCCGTCAACTAAGAAGACTTGTTCGTCACATCTGTAGCATTTCATAGAAGATCGGCCGGAACATAAGGATATCAAGGTACCCTTTGCAATGTCGGATGGTGGCCGTCGTAAGCTGCTAACTTTCAGTCCAGGCCGACAAACAAAACATCTCCAAAGCCCAGCCTAGGTCACATACAATGTGCAACAAGGCGGCTGCCAAGTCGCTCCGAAGAAAAGCCGGCCAGGACAGTTTCGGTCTGTAAGAAGCTGAAAACACAAGTGGTTCAGGTCTTCATCCAAGGTTTTAGGTTGAGCCCAACCCTATACTGCACTTTCTTGCATGATTTCTGAAGATGCGCCGCCGAGGCTCGCAGCCGTCTTTAGCTTCATCTTTCAGCCACATGCTGCTCCCAGTAAAATGACACATCGCACTCAGAAAGATTCAGCCGGCAGCCCTCGATTCGGACAATATAGCTACATAGGAGCGGGCGATGCTAAAAAGCTCCCAGAACTGTCTCCACAAAAGTGTTGCATACTTGAAGGCGCTGATAGCAGCACGGGAGGTGTACCTCAGCAGCATGACAACAACAGCAACAGATGCAACAGCAACGGCAACAGCCAACCAACTCACCAACCAACCAACCACGACCCACCGAACCAACAAACAAACAAACAAACAAACAAACAAACAAACAGACAAACAGACAAGCAAACAGACAAGCAAACAAGCAAGCAAACAAGCAAACAAACAACACCAGCCAGCAACCAACAACCAACAGCAACCAACAACAACCAACGACAATAACCACAGATAATGATAACAATAGTAAAGGTAATCGTAAAAGTAATAGTAGCAATAATGATAGTACCTTCCAAGTCTCGTAAGTCCAGGAATATTTGTTGACTCAAGTCTGGATTCCTAGTTGTTGAAACCATGTGTGTTTTACGCATTTCTTTTTCGATCGACTACATATTGAAGTCATCGCTGGTGCCATGCTGTCATTTCTCTTCACTGTCTTGGGCCTGCTGGTCTCAGCATGCGCCGGGTGCCTACCAAACAGCAACTTGCTGGACTGTTCGTCATACAACAATGATGGCCCCAACCCTTGAATCCTATATTGTGGGGTCTTCGACGTTTGGCGGGGTATTGCATTGGGACCATGAGCGGGCGCACCATATCTTAAGAAGAACCAAAAGGGTTCAGTGACCCCAGGGCCCTGCCATGAATCCATGCCTCGCGCATGCATGAAATTCACTGCCCTCATCCTCTGCAATCTCACAAACCAAGTAATACACCCTCTTGATCTTCAGCGGCAGGAACAACGGCAGCAATTTCAGAATATGCGGGAATCATGCCCCCAGAGAATGTACCTCATCAGTTACGCTGTAAAACTCCTCGACATTTTGTCAACCCCATTGTCTGCCCCAACTATACACGTTCCAGTTTCCTGTGATTCTTTGCCGCACCTTTCAAGTTGCTCCAAGGTGGTGATGCTCTTTCTGTCATTCAACCGTGCTGCGGACGTCTCATCCTGGAAGCTGGACCTGCTAAAAAGGTGATGTTGCACGCAGAGGGGGTGCCTTTAAGCAGTCCTTCTTGCATAGTCCCGATTTCAACTGGGCCCAATTCACAGAATTTTGCATAGTTCCCATTTTAACTGGGCCTGATTTACAAGAAAGGTCTCTCTCTCTCTCTCTCTCCGGGCGTGTGATCCAAAGTTCATGCGAGATCCTGGAGGTGGCCCTCACATAGTCCCCAACTCGATGTCCCCCCCGCCTCGTACTTGCGGCTCCTCAGTTTTGATCTCTGAAATACAGAATTTTGCTGTAGCGCTCCCTGGAGTTACAATGCGCGCCCAACTTGTAGCACCATTTATCATAGGCTGTAGGACCCTAGCAATAATTCTGTAATTCTGTGCTTTCAAAGCACTGTCTGAGGACTCCCAGTCACGTCCATGGCGGCTCCTGGGCCGCAGAGGACGGATAGGCAGCTACGAGGTACCTTTTGGGGAGGTTCTTATAACAGGGTTCCGGTAGATTTAGGAGTATACAAGGGGACGCAGTTGGAACTCCAAAACCAAGACTTCCCTCAGTATCCTAAATGTGGAACCCTATAAATCGTTTTGAAAGATCCGAGTATATCCTCATGCTGAAGCGTTTGACTCAATCTGGTCTTGCATGGGACTCTGCAATCCTGAGTGTCAGCGGGCAAGTCTATGATCCTGAGCGCACCTGGCGAAAAAGACCTTTGTGAGCATGTACCCGCAACAACTGAAGAGACTGCTAAAAGAAGCTACTATGGAAAAGACAAGGGAAAAGTAAGATCCCTGCCAGAAACTCGGCTCAAAGAGCGTGAGTGACCCCAAGGTGTCAGTTTGCTGGACAGCGGGATGATTACAAGACTCGGCGAGTTCCCAAACTCCATGAAGATGCTTGAGAGGACATTGGGCATCCCTGCGTGCGCTGATGCTATACGCTAGATGCCGTACGCTAGGATGATGCAGAAGTAGGCGCCACAAAGTGGTCTGAAATGGGATTTTCGTATGCATGGTACTGAGAATCGGCGATGTTTCGAGTTGTTTGGGAGGAAGCTTCTGGACTTGGAGCGGCCTGGCCGCACTTCAGCAGATGATTCTATATGTTTTGCGCGTTCCTGCCGCATGCTGCGTTTCAGACCCCAAAACAATTTTGGGTGTTCCGCACCGACATTTCTTTGAGGGAGAGAACTGGAAGCGTGATGATTCCACTATGCAGCCGTGGTTGAGGAGTGTACTCTCGCCGCGATCTCTATCCTTGTATTCTTTAGTGTTGCAAAACTTGCTTTGGACAGCACAAGCACCAGTTAATGAGTAAACAGGATGCCTCGAAATGCAGCGTGCCCCTTGTGATTCGAATGAAAACCAGATAATAAGAAGGTGTTTTTGGTCCGTGGTACGTTTCACCCACAAGTCATATTCCTGGAGTGATTTTCGGCAGCTGGTTTGGCTTCTGACGAATCCCGCGTAAGCATGGGCAGGAGTGACTTCACGCGGATCGGAGCGACTTAATCCCAAAGTAAGTAAGGGGTACATGGCCAGCTCGCCTGCTCGCTGCTGTAAGGCAGTCGATTCACGACCTCAGTCAGGAGATGAAGATTGGAACTGATGATTCTGACGAAGGTGCTGACGAAGGGCTGATTTGTGGTTGTCACTCTCAAAGGAGCATTAGCAGTTTCTACGCTTGATCCTTGAACTCAAGCCTTCAGGTGTGGCGGCCCTCCGAGGAGCGCCCGGTCCTGCGCCAGCACCACCGGTACCTCCGCCGTCTCCACCGCCAGCGTCATTTTGGGCGCCGGCACCAGTCGAGGACAAACCTTCCAGCACAGAGGCCACTCTGTCGATGGCTTTATCGGTCCGATCCTGCTCTGCAATTGAATGACATTGATGGCCTGCCATCGCTACCGGCTCATGAGATTGAGGTCTGACTTTGGCGACCCGCTACTAATAGCATCATTACAGAGTTTGCTGACTGCATTTGCCTTACACTGTTTTTTCTGTACTGCCAAAAAGTATGATTCCGAGCATCCTAACAGTGTTCAATGCCAGCCCCGCGCGTCTGCAGGCAGCCAAGCAGGAAGCCTCTGAAGCTGCCCCGACGACTCTGGCAAGAAGCCCGGCCAACGCACCAAGTACCTCACCCGCTCCAGGCTCCAGGGCGACAAGTGAGGATGGTAAGAGTGGTGGCAAGCAGGATAATATGAAATGTTGCCGCTGAGTACGTCCTCAATCTTCCTCAGTATCCACAGGCAGAATTGTCACACAGTTGTTGATGAAATTTCGGCCATTCCAGGCCTTCTTGCGTTCCAAAGTGGTGGGGTGACCGTCGCAGCCACCAAACAAAATCTAGACGCTCAGCTCTCACATGAGGCGATGCAACAAACTATGCACGGTGGAGGAAGGACCAGAAGTGTGGCAAAGCTGTTGCCACCTGGCAGTAACTTGAATTTGTGTTTTCAAGGGTGTTGCAGACTTATGCAGCAAGGAGCTTGCGACAAAGGTTCATCCAGTTTTCTTTTCATACAAAAAGATTGCAGTCTTCAGGTTTCACTCCGATGGTAGGTGTGAGTGCAGAAAGCAGCCAGACTCCTGAGAAAGCAACGATTTCGACATCCTTTGCCCTACAACAAAGGCTCCGCTTCCTGATGGCAAGCCCGTGGAGTGTGAACCAACAGGACAGCACTTTTATATACTTTTATTTTGCTCGGAGTCCCTTTTCTCTGATTCCGGAGAATAGTGACCAGAAGTGGTTGCTTTCGAAGTGCCTCACGGTCATAACTCTATACAGGCAACCAAGATAAGCACCAGCCCAAATAAACCAAAACCGACCAAGTAAATCAAAGCCAAAAACAAACATGAATAAACAAGCTACGTTAGTGCAGCTACTTCTGTACATTCATCCGCTCCGGTCATTCCCGTGTTCCTAGATGTTGTGGTGTACGCAAAGACAGGAAGGCAGTCCAACAATCACCAAAGCGAAACAATCAATTCCCGGTCAGCGCATCATCACGGGCTCATTTGTCAGCTGCAAGAGAGCTCTTGATCCTCTGCTTTGGAGACGGACTTGCAAGCTTCACCTGTTGCAGGAGAGTTTGCTTGCTGCTCAGTCAACGGTTGGTGCGGCAACTCCAAGAAGCACTGCAGTTGCAAAGGCTGCTCTGCTGGGTTCGTGCCGTCTTTCCGCAAATCCACCCCAGTGCTAGACATTTCAGATGCGCGGCGACTGTGCCGGGTAGCAACTGTCTGAGCCTGAGCTGAACTGGGCACATGAGAGCCAGGCTGCATCAACTACCGAGACCTCTACGTTGCCCAGTCCCAGAACGTGAACCAGAAGGCCGAGCTTGTTTTCCTGCCCTTCCGATATTCAATTAGAGGCCTGGGAGGTGCTGGAAGGACAAACTCTTGACCTCAAAGCCCTGAATCCAAAATTTTAGGCCTCTTGTTTGAAGTGGCCCCGTGCCTGCCTTTCCACGCTTTGACACGTCAGACGTGATGCATGTACCTCCCATCAATATCAACTGCCATTTGATGTATCATCTTCATGGACCAGGATATGGACGTGACCTACTAAACCGTCAGGACTGTGATTGTGTCAGTACACAGTACACCCTTTGCAGATGAGGCGCTATCCAGCCCTACCTTATACAGGTGCTGATAGGCCTCACGCCACTACTGATACTTTGGGCACTAACTTTGATCGCAGTGGAGAAGATGGGGAGTTTTCTGGAAAATTGATGCTTAAATGACTAGCTTTGCCCAGGCTGTAGCTTTGCCACCCAGTCCACCAAAGGACGGCAACTTGGCTGATTCTGAATAGCTGGGCGTCTTGTACGCGTAGCAGCTTTCCTTTGTAGTTGTACAGGAGCTTCTACTTTCAGCATCTCTTTCTGATAGTCACTGTGATGGGCAAGCAGCTGCAAGTTAATTCTACTGAAAGCATGTTCCAGTAATGTGGATGCTACAAGAAAAGAACGAACATGTATGGCTGCAGTTGCTCGGAGAGGTGTGAGTACCTCAGACTGTTGGAAGTTCCAGCAAGAGAAGCTCTTTTCTGTCTACCATGTGCTGGAAGCAGTGGCACTGGCTGACGGAGTTAAGACCATGAGGTTGCTTCAGGCATGTGAGAATGACATGCCACCGCTCTAGCACAAGTGCCTGACACACTTGCAACCTGATGTCATGTTTTCAGATGTTGATCAATCCGAAGCCCTAGCCATTTCACCATTCCAAAAAACGATCCATCAAGTAGGTATCCAACTCCGGGCCATAAAAAGGTGGGACCCCAGGTATTGGTGACACTGAGACGTAGCCTACCGCGAAGACTGTTATGAGCCATACAATCATGCTCTTTGCTGATCGCAATATGTCCCGCACACAGTCATGAGCAAAAGCTTGCTCTTGCTTGCTCTTTGGAATGAGGTCACCAGGGGAGGACAGTTGTGGTCATCATCCCTTTCCGGGACAGGGAGTCTCACCTGATCCTCAGACTCATTATGAGCACGCGTCAATCGGCAACATTACAACAAAATTAGGAGGTACAGTAGTGATAATCCAGAGGGTGAGGAGGATGAGTAGGATTGCATGTACAGTTCTGTATTTCCTGCTGAGAAGTGAGAAGCGTATCTTGCTTGCTTTAGCATCCGACCTTCAGGTGCGGGTTCGGTGGTTCAGGGTCTGAATGAGCTCTGCATACAAGTCCTGATCACTCTTGAACTCGATAAACATAACAGACACGTTTACTGCAGAATACTGCAGAGGAAGCTGTTCAAGCAGTACTGGCGCTGGTTCGCAGAGTCTGGCCGATCGCCCAAGACTGTGCAGAGACGCTTGGTTGCAGCAGGTGGCACCAACTCAGATTGCTTCCGTAAATTTACCAGTAGAGACTGGTGCACCAAAAAGCCCTTGGTTGTAATTGCTCCAGAGGAAGCCACAGCGGTGACTTGTAAAGGGATGGATCCACCAGTGTTGTGCGCACCGAAGATAGGAAGCTGTTGCTAGCACAGTAGCCACAGATCTGGGCTAACATGGATCTCCGTAGTCCCCATCGTTTCACGACAAAGCCCAGAATGGTTGGTCGTCATTGCCGAGCAGTTTGATGCTCCTCGCCGTACAGGAAGGTCGGTTATGGTTGCACCTGGCAAGAAGGGAAGGTCTTCAAGAGCGGAAGGCGAGGAAACTGAGCTGCTGGCTGGCCTCAACTTCAATTTCTCAGAGGGCAGCACTTAATTCACTTAATGTATTTCCGGGAGAGCCTGAGGTGTTCCACCATCTCGGATGCGTGCAGAGTTGAGGTGCAGACTTTCAATCGTGGCTGGAACTTCAACGCCGGCCTGGCGGTGGTCTCAGCTCAGACCACGGCCTCGCCGGACATCCGGCCCGACCCTTCGGCTTCCCATATACCCCCAAGTCTATAGTAGTTTCCATGTTCTTTTCCACTATCCCTCTACTTAAGAGCCTCCGGCTCAGTCCGCCGACCCAGAGGCGGACAAATCGCGAAAGCCTAAACCCTAAACCTTGAGGATTTTCAGCGGCTGGCACGAGACCAACAAGCGCAACAAGGTTAGTCCAAGCTAGG
>CAJNIZ010033891.1:33340-122582 GCA_905231905.1 Symbiodinium pilosum | reverse complement strand
ACCCTAAACCCTAAACCCAAACGATTTCAGGGTGGGTGCTGAAGCGCCTTGGGGATGGGCCCATCCCCTGGGACATAGAGGCAGGGCAAAGCAGTGCAAATGTGGCTTTCGCAGCTTAAGCTCCGAGATGCTAATGAGCTGGTCCTTTCAGAACCATGCTGTAGCTTTGGGGGGGGGGGGGGGGGGNNTATGCATACGTATATATATATATACATATATACATATATGTGTCTGTATATCTATATATATATATATAGATACGGTTTAGGGTTTATATTAGCGATAAATACATGCTTGATGACCACAGGAAAACCGCTACCTACCTTGTACTTCTCACTCCAGGCGCTGCGGAACCGTGCCGCGGCACTGGTGCTGGAGGGACAGGCGTTTTGAGGAGTTTTGAGGGCTTTCAAGGAATGCCACCTAGGACATCTTTGGACTAGATATGCGGAATCATCAAGATTGGGCTCCTTGCTTCAGATCTATTTGAGGCAAATACTATTCTTTCACGACTCCTGGTGGCCCGCACCATAATGCTGCGCGTGGAAGACCTGAAGTTTGCAGGCGCAGTGCCCGGGAGCAGCAACATCCAACTTTCTGCTCATCGATCGGTGCCTCTGCTGAAGTAGCAGAAGGTCAAAGCAGACCAGTCTGGGTGGCAAGTGGCAGCCAGACCTTCTCAGTTGAAGCAGGAAGTGATGTTGCCGGAAAGGACGTTCTGCAAGCATTCATATGAGGCGTACGCAGTTTGCCAAGATCTTCAGTCCAGAGGACGGGTCACAGTCCGAATTCAAATTGTCCATTCTGCTTCGCACTACGGAAGAGTCGACACTGCATCATAGTTGGTCAGGATCTTCCTTGGAAGCTGTTTGCATGCCAGGGTTAAAACGGTGCACCCGAAACCTTTTTAACAAAAGAAGGGTTTAGAAGTTGTATCTAAGCCAGCCTTGCTTTTGGCTTGTATTGTCAATGTGGCCATTGTTGAAGCTTTGAATGCGCATGGCTGCGCCGATTTGGATTTGCACAGTGTTGCGTAGAGCATATGAAGAACAGTGCTTTTGTGCAAGGAGGCGCGGCTACTCGTCATCTACCTGAGGTCCTTGAGAAGTGCCTCAGAAGATGCAGCTCGGGTGGCATCCTGGGTTTGGCTTACATGCCAGGGTGGATTGATGGCCGGGACAAAAAGGGAAAGTGCGTACTCCAAGGGTTGATTGTCATACATTCCTCCCGAGTCAGGTTGAGCCTGTCGCATCAGACTTGTAGTGATTGTCACAATGTTGTATCAGAAAGTCCTCAAGCAGGCTTGCATGGCAATAAGCTGCGCTAGAAGTTTTGTAAAGCTTCCTGAACCCGCAAAGTGCAAGTGAAGACCAGCAAAGCCAGGGCTGTTTGAGAAAGTCGGCAGTGCAAGTGCTTGGGTACTTGCTTACTGCCTGCATATGCCATTGGAAGCCTTGTGAGCCTGTAACTGCTGTGCCGTGGAGGAGAGCAGTTTTGAGCTCACTTGCTGGGCCCCACCTTGGGTGCTTCCCGGGGCCAGCATTCTTACTGGTGGTTAGTAGGGAAAGGGGATGTAATCCTTGCAGAATCCCAAAAAATAGCCCCTTATTCCCTGCTGACCCCAAACCAAAAATAGGGTCCATTTTCTTGTCCATTATCCCCATATAACCCTACATGGTGCATTCCCTTGTTCCCTACTAACCCTAAACTCTATTCCCTTTTTCCTACTAACCCCAGCACACATTTGCCAATCTCTGAGGGGTTAATTGTGGCAGATCCACGCCCTGCATCGCAGATTCTGGAGGCAGAAGACTCTGTCATCTCTGATTGGGGGGCGTTTCCCAAAATTTGGGGATACATTTCTGGGGGCAGACTTATAGTATTTTGGGGTCTATATTGGGATCCCCTTATTTTTGGGAATCTACCAATTGCATCTAGAAGAGGCCATTAATCTTTGGACAGACAATAATATGTCATAGTTGCGCATCCCCAGTCCTGAGTGCTCAGCACAACTGCGCATGATTCCATGGAGACCTCAAAATGCACGTCTCAGAAAAGGTGCGGGCAGCCTAGGCACAACATGTCTCCGTGGTTGTTGATTGCGGGTTTCCTTGGGCAGGCCTTCCAACAGACCAAGAGCTTCATGAATCCCCCGACCTTCTACAGCAGCTCGGCAGAAGTTGTGCCAGGACTTCTCCAGCTTCTTTCCGTCTTATGCGTGCGTGCCACATGTCTCTTGCACATGAAGAGGCATCTGCACCTCCAACTGGAAACACGAAGGACCTGACCTCAGAGTCGGAAAATGCACTGCGTTGTGCTGCAGGGGCTTGCCATGCCGGCCAAGCGCATTTTTCTCTAAGCTGCAGCTGCCCTTCAGGCCCAAAGTACAGTATTCATCTTGGTGAGAGCTGTGGCGGCGGCTGGAATCAGGCAGCCGGCTTTGGATTCCTTTGCAGTTGTTCTTTCACTGTAGAGGACGCAGGTGTCTGGAATCTCTTGAATTGTTTGGAGTTTGTTGCTGACCGGAATGGTTCCAGTGAACGTTAAAGCGTGAACGTTTTGGAGTTGTCTCATAGCTTTGCAGATGTTTAGGTTCAAGGTTGGCCCTTGCGGTTAAGCTGAGAAGACTTAAGCCGATTAATGCTACGTATTGCTATGTAGCTTTCGCGAAAGAAGTAGTCCGATCGCAGGGGAGGTTCCCAATATCACCCAGCCGACTTGTGCGAAGTTTTTTTGTTTATGAAATCCTCTTGATATTGCAGGTATTCCCTGGCCCCCAGGCAAGCCATTTCCTATTCTCCTCAAAACAAGTCTCTTAAGCTCTTGCGTAAACGTGTACCATGCCAAAGTACGTACACCTGCAATGCAGAGCGGGGTGTGTGTGCTGCACGAGGGATTCATGCAGGTGAAGGGCGGCCTTTGGCGCGCCTATGCCTCCCAGAAGCCTGGCACGAAGGCCTGGTAAGAAGTTGTGGTGAGGGGATTCTGGAGATTATGAGTCTGTTTGTGGTGTCCCTCTGATAAAGCTTTATTAGTTTTGGGTAGGTCCTAGTAGGTAGACTCTGTCTAAGACGCTGAGCCCTCATACCAGGGAATCTTTCTTGGCACAAAGCGGCACCTAACCTGAAGCGCGAAGGAGTCCAAAGCTGACTTTAATTAAGTTGACTGTGCAGCGAAAGATTTCCGTCTACATTGGGTTGCCATATGTCTCTCATCGACAACTTTGCATTAAGAGAAGCAACCTGTCAAACGAAGATCCAACAGCCCCATAGTGGTGTGGGTCATGCTCTGGACTGCTTGATATGTCTCGACCAGATACCGCTTTTGGACTTTGAAACCATCCTGCCTTCTGTGCAGGCGGTTTCCTGGTGCGATAATGAGAAGCACTGGACTCAGATCTTCGTGAAAGGCGCTCATGGGTATCATGCACTTTTCCATGCTGTCTTTTTTGAGTCTACTGGGTACTTGTCACCAATCGGAAAGAAATTGAAGGAAAGGGACCCGGGCACACAGCCACCTGTGAGTGAATAGATTTCTAGGCAAGTAGTCAACTCAGCTCATCGTGATTGGTAGCGGGGCGCATGGGCCAGAACACCTCCCCAATCCACCGTCGAGCCACGCGTTCAGGCACCGCCTGCCCTGGCAACTGGCAGGGTCTGAAGTGGCTGCATGGAGGCTTGGTTGGGGAAGGGATGGACGGGAAGATTTGCTTGGCCTCGAGTCTACAGGTGCAAGCAGGATGGCTAAGAATTGACATGGGCGTCACTCATAGCATTCTCATAGCATAGCTTCCCCAAATAACCTGTCCATGACCTCCCGGATCCATCGGCCAGATGGCTTTTCAAAGTTTGATTGTGGATGTGAGTGAACCAACCTTGGGCTCCTGCTAGAATCTCCCCTACCTACCTGACATGAAGTTAAACATCTGTTGCATTCTGCAGCAGGTTCTTACTGCCGGACGGACTCTAAAACCTAAACCCCAATCACTGTTTGCTTAAAGCGCCGAGGCACCTTCTTCGCAAATGAGGGCTCTTCGTTCTGTGTGGGCACGCGCAAAGGCCAGTCCGAGGACGAGCCTCGGGAATTGGGTTTCTAAAGCCATCCGAGCTATAGTCTAAGCTCCTCAAAAGTGGGTTATATAGGGTATGATATAGGGGACTGTGATAGGGGAGTAGTAATTATAGGGCTTTTCAAGGGGGTACTAGGAGTTTAAACCATAGCTCATTTGGAGTTGTGTCTGCCAAGCCTGTGCTAGATTGTAGATTTTGTTGATGTCCGCAACAAATTCTTGCACGTGCCTCCGCCGCTGGCAATGAGGCACCCTGATATAGCCAATATGAGAAGTGGTGCCTGCCGTCAAGGAACAGTCAGGCTCTCCCCGGTAAGACGAGACTGACGAGACGGAAAGTCGTAGCAGAAGTCATTTAAGTCAGATGGGAAGCAGTTTCACACCAGCGCAGCCGATGTTGCAGTAGCGGCCTCCCGGTCAAATTCACGGCGTCTTGAAAAACTGCAGCACCGCGTTCGGCTTCGGGGACTGGGCACGAGACCGACCGGCACAAGCAAGAGAAGTTCACGACAGGCTGACGCCCGCCCCTGGAGGCTGGCCCTGATTGTTGTGACCAAGATCCGTTCTTAGTCCGCTAAGGGAGAAAAGAATAGGGCTGGCCATTCTCCATCTTTTCAGACAATCCAACATGCCCCAAAGTCAGACGGGTTTCGCGCCAGCACAGCAGCACTGTGGTCAAAGTGACGGCACTGTGTTATGTTCGTACAATCTGTCGCGCTGCTTACAGTTTTCGGGACTGGGCAAGAGACCTATCTTCCGTAAACTGAGCTCACTTGGCCTTAAAGGCCTGGCATGACCAAAATCACCTTTTTCACCGTGCTTGAGGAAAAGAAGAGGCTGTTCACCCTCTTCCGTCTCTTCAGACCATCCAACACGCCCAAAAGGATTTTTCCTTTTGGAGACGATACCTTACTCAGAGCTCAGCAAAAGCGGCCAGTGAGATTCTGGCTTGTTTTGTATAATAGTGCATGATGCTTGGGTGGTGCGCTTCGTTTTTGCCTGTCCTTAAGCTCGTGGCCTCATTTCAGAGGGTATACATACCCCCCCCCATACCATCGAGCTGAAAGCTTTGCAGGGCCTAACTTCTGATGTCTGCACCCCTGAATGCCATCTGTGTCAGGAGACTTCTTTCTCCAAAGCCCTTCCGCAGAAGACCTGTGCCTTGGCTCCGCAAAGAATTCAGTGCAGGGGTTAAGTAAGTACAGTAAAAGAGCAGTCGTACACATTATCGCGAGAGTCGCGGCGCACAAATCATGCCATTCCTAGCAGTTGTGTGTCTACAGTCAAATTAGCAAGAACAGAGAGGAAACATGTAGAACTTTTATGAACTGGTGTTGTTCGTCGAGATCAAGATGATGGAGGGTTGGGAATGGTGCGATAAGCAGGCATCGTCTTGGGCCTTGGGGGCTCGTAAGCATGGTCATAATCAAGCCATGCATGATCACAGCAAGGTTAAGATTGAGTGTGAGTACAGACGGTTTCAAGACGGATGTCAGTTCTTGCACTTTCCTCATCCACCTCAAAAACTGGGTTCTCCATTGTGCGTGGTGGTGTCATTTTGAGATTTGCGTGAGGAACCCTACTGCAGCAGTTCTTAGTGTGATTTTGCTTCTGCTGTGAAATGCTGCAGTCAAATCTCTACTGCTGAGACTACTCTGCTCAAGCGAATCAAGCTGATTTCCAGCAGCTAGTCAGCCAATCACTAACCCTGAAAACCTCTCTCAAGGAAAACTAAACCGAAAGCCTTGAAGCCTTGTGCCTTGAACCCCGGAGCCCCAGAACATCCTGGAGAGGTGAGGGCGATGGCTTCAAACAAGAGCTGAGCAACTCGGCTCACTTCGGCAAAAGCAGGAGGTCAGACTGGAGCTTCATGCATCTGGGTTGATGCAGTTGGGCTGACATTGGCAACTCATGGGGTTGAGCTTCGTGCAGACCTGCCTCATGCAAGGAGACTTGGCCTTCAGAAAAAGGCCGGGTGGCTATAGTTGCTGGGTCGGAAAAGTGCTATGCCAACCTAGGCTTCAGCCCGGTTGACCCAGCCGAACCTACTGCCAGTCTCAGCGAAACTCGGCAAAGTTTGATCTGACATCAGAGGGAAGTGACGCACACCATCACAACGGAGGGCGCGTTTGCTTCCAGGTCGTGAGACAGTGTGTCCGTCGGTAACTAGTCACACTGGCACTCCACACCACAAACGGGCTAGCTTGAAGAAGTTCTTTTGGCTGCATGGCAACCTACGGCCATTTGGCAATCATGCACAGTAAGTGTAGGAAGAAGCAGATGAGGTTTGTGTGGGTCAAGACCGAACAAGGGAGAGGACGAAGATTTCGATGCAGGCTGCCTCCTGTCGGCATGGCAACCATTGTCGCAAAGTTGTTGCACAGAGAACGGCACAGACCAACCGGCCGCAGAGGCACACTGCACCGAACGGGATGGCAACTGAGGATTGCGACACCGGTGATCTCATCGCGGTGGGCCGGGGCGAATTGCGGTAGACTTTGGCGCTTAGGATTTTGCGCCGAGGATTCAGGCAATGTCTACATTGGACTCCACATAATCTAACCGCACGCCCCATGACAGGCAGCTTCCAGGATGTTGCAGAGCAACTTCCCAGTGCATCCATCTGGCTAGACTGATATCAAGCAGTCATACTTGCATCGGTCAAGAGCGGCTTCATCTAGCTTCAGAGAGCAGCTCCTTAATTCCTTGGCAGGTTGCTCGCTTCGGTGCCCGGCAAGCTGCGAACCACGCGGTGGGCGACCGACGCTGGCAGCAAGGGAATTGGGATAAGTGTGGAGTACGGGAGGTTGAGGGCTGGCCAGTTTGGCGCAAGAACCTGTTGGTTCACCAACAACCAGCTCTGTTCAGCACTCGCGAGGTAAAATTCTGCTGTGTCCAAGCTGTAACGGCTGTTCCGCACCGAAGGATTGTTCTGCGTAGAGAGCGTCGGAGAGAACGACGTCTTTCGGGAGCCTTTGCTGGAATAAGTCGAATCAGCTCCAGCTTGGATTGAAGTACTCGTACCTGCCAAAGTAAGCCTGAAAACTAAGGAGAAGGGCAAGTGCACCAGCAAGCTGAAGTTCGAGCTTGCTTTGCCCGTGAAAGCTGACGAATCCATGCTTTCAGATCCACAGATTCTTCATCGCCGGCCGCGGTTCTGTACAGGATTCCGCCGACATCTTAGTCTGATGTGTTTGTGCGTTTGCATGTTTTGTGCATTTGCCTGTGGAAATATTTTTTATTTGACCAGCGGGCAGTTTCGCGTCAGGGAAGAGCAAAGTGGTGACTGGAGTGGACCAGCAGTGCGATTCCTTGGAGTCTGTGACCTTGGATTTCGAGGCACGCGCCTAAGGCAAGTTTCAGACATGCATCTTGTCTGCGTTCGCGGCTCATGCTCCATGTGGCCTTGCGCGTCAACAGACGGACTTGTGGTATTCAATAGCACGCTTGTCGTAGCCAATTTAGAATCAGAAGAGGAGCTGGAACTGTGCCACGTGTGCTGGTCATGGCAAATACTTGCGTACGTACGTATTTGAGTAACAAGGTGTTGCATTTTCCAGACAGCATGCTAAGCATTCTCAGGCTGCAGGGCTGTTGGAGATTGCCATCTCCACGAAGTCTGCCACGGGTGAGGCACCTCTGCTTCCCGGCATCATTGGCACAATGCCAGTTGTTCCTCAGTCTCGGCTACCTTAGTTGTGATGGTAATGGATGTGGTGCTGTGTTGGTGGTAGCACTGATGCTGGTGCTGCTTGTGGTAGTGGAGGAATTTGTGGTCGTGTTTGGAGTACAGGCAAATTGCGCTGGTTTTCAGATAGTTGTTAATGCTTAAGAGGAATCGATAATCGGCACACTTGCAGTACAGATCCCGCAGGACTAAGACCTGTTAAGTGCAAGTATATAGGGATTCTGTAATATTTGTGGCAAGAACGCGGACGGGTTCGGATGTAAATTATGTTTGAATCCCCACGCAGTCTTGCATTATGTCAAGGCGATGACAATATTCGAAATTTTGCGCCCAGGGTTTGGGTTTGTTGTGGATCTTAGGGTTCGGATGCAGACCACAGTCTAGGGATTAGGTTTTGCCGCATCGTAGCCCAACTGTAAATTTGGATGCCGGGCTGTGGCAGGAGTATGCCACGGAGACTTAGCCAGGTTGCAAGCCTAAGCATTGGCTGAGGTACACCATCGTCAAGGAGGAAGTTTCTTGTTTCGGCTTCCTTTGTCCAAATGCTCCTTGGCAGTTGGCTACTGTAAGCCGTTGAAAGTAGCTTGTTAAAGTGCATGAGCAGCTAAAGCGGGCGCTCATGAAGTATGCTCCAGTATCACTCTCCAAATCAGCTCAGCGTGTTTGATTTCGAAGCCTGCGGAGTGCCCAGGTGCTGAAGTAGACCTCGGCCCGGCAGGCAGTGTTGCTTTAAGCTGATTGAGGTGGTTCGTTGCTCGCGCCTGCCAAGATGTGGTCCTACAACATCCTACAACGCTTGCTGCTTTTTGTATGGTTTTTACTACGCGAACTTGTATTTTTTGTTGTTTGCATGTCTTTGCTTTTCCTGATCCTGTGGTTTGTGTTTTTTCTTGACGTCTAATATCAAGCTTTTGCCTCGTCAGCTTTTGCTCCGCAAGTTCCAGGATATTTACTAGGGCTACAGTTGACTCCAGGAACTAACGCTGAAAGTCGCAGACACAGGTCAGGCTACATGTCTGCAGAACTCGTAGGTGAGAGCACAGGCAGGAGGGAACCAATAGATGAGAGATACAGTTTGAACCGTCTGAAATGCTGGGCCATGTGTCTTCGGCAGATAATCCATGAGACAACAATTCAAGCCATAGATTCTCCACGCAAACAACTGAACCTGCAGGCGACCTGATGTGAACGAGGACGTTAAGCTTGTGGCAGACCTGTGGATGGCACCGTGCTGCACAGAGCTGCAGCAAGCTGAAACAAAGTAAAAGTCTGTAAGGAATGTACATAGCAAGACAAAACAGAGCACCTGTGAACTTTCCTGAACTGGCAAGTTGTAAACTTATTGGTTCTTTACAAAGTCATTAGATGTTGAAAGGAAGATGCACGGTGTTTGGTACCATTGCCGCAGACAAGTTGTTCGCAGATGCTTCGTCCCAAGCAGCATGGCAGTTTGCAAGCATGCAAACTCCATGGATCATGGGCTTCAAAGCCTGGAAGGATGCGTGATAGTCAGGCCTTTGATAAATGCGGTGACTACCAGTAATTGTCATATAGGGGCAGGCGGATGTCAGACAAACTGCAGGCTGCCGAGCTTGAACATCGGGCTCGTTAGTTGTGCGTTGGTCAGCGAAGCCAGCGCCAGTCCCCGTCGCACATAAAAAGAGTCCCAGATGGGTGCTTGATAGATGGAGGGTTGTTCGCGTACGATCATGCTATGTTTCCTGGCTACTGCATGGAGTTGAGGCTAGCCGGCGCCTCGTGCCAGATGCTACAGGTAGGGTTTTGAGCTCGGAGTAGCACCTGGAAAGGGCAGCGACACCGCTCAAAATGTTGGGCATTCTCAGCATCGTTTCCGTTACAGTAGCCAAAGGCTTAATTAAAACTAGCCTACAGCTTGATGAAAGGTTCACATGTGATCCCAACGTTGGCCAAGATAGCGGTTGACACATTAGCATGGCAGCAGATGCCTTGAGGAGCAACCTCAGAAGAAGTCCACCGGCTTTGGAGGGGGCCTGACTATCAAGGAGTCGAAGAAGAAGAGGTGCCAAGATAACTCTCAAAGCACTGCCAGTTGCGGGCCAGCGTGGATGATCCTATCCCTTGCTGTCTTCAATGGCTTTCCAGATGCGCGTGCATTTTACAGGTCTAGCAAGACTCCAGAGGAAGTTCCTGCCACCTTCGCCATCGGCAACGGGCCTGAGCCTTAGCCCAGCAGCATATTGAAAGCAGCTCCCTGAACTTTCAATTCTATGCTGCACTTGGTTGGTATGTGCGGAACTCAATGACTGAAGGCCTCGCTTCGCTGTGCGAGAAGGCAGGATTGGTGCTTGCCGGGCTTGAGGTTGGTAATTTTGTTGACCTGATTCGGGGCTCAGCTACTTGGCAGAATTTTTGGATTGGGGAAGGTCTGACCCACAAAGACGGCAAACCAGAAGAATGCAAGGCTGCTCATCAGGGATTGGATAGGGGCTCGTATTGAGACCCTGTTGGCTGCTGATGTTTGCTGACAAGCCTGGTGCAGGTACAGCTTTAGCGGGCGACTTGGAACCCTTCGAGGCGTCCATCCCGACTGGGTCACAATGTTAAGTGGACCTCGCCGCGTGAAAGCTTGAGGGCTTTTCGCTTTCAGAGCCCATTTCAAAGCGGTCTGAAACGGTTTCAGTCTGAGTGCAATGGTACAGGCCTATCGAGCCGATCAATTGCACGGCTCAGATGATGCGAGTTCATGCCGTTGTGCGGCAGGCAATGAAGCTCACTGAGTGGCCTACCGTCTCCGCCGGCCTGTTTCAGGGCTTCTGAAGAAAGATTTCTGGGCACAAGCGCCTGAAGCTGATTGCACTTCAGGTTGCTGAGCTGGAACACATGTTGTCCCTACTTCCGGAGGCTTTTGATGCTTCTGTCTTTGGGGATGTCAGGTCATTCTCGGTGCAGACGTCCTTGCTCAAGAGCGACTGGCTTTCTCGTGCTCTCCCAAGCTTGAAGTCAAGGGTAGGCCGGGCTCTCACGAAGGTTGCTTTTGATTTGAAAGAACGACAGTTAGCAGGATTGTCCTGTGCAAGATAACTAGCCAAAGCCCCACACTATGACTTACCCTGTCTCACAGCCACCGTCTCTGCAACTAAAAGATCTTGTGCAAGACGCGGCTGAGGTTCCGGCAGAACAAGATGCGCCTGGGACGTCAAAGTGTGAGTCGATGCCTGCAGTCACGGGTGCAGAGTTGAGGGCTGGTGAGTGCTGTGAGACTTGCGGCTTCTGTAAGTGTATTTGGCGTTTGAAATAGAATCTCCAGTTTCCTTCATCCCGTCACAGCAAAGAGATCTCAATGTTGGGCCCAGGCAATCCCTTAGCATGCATTCGCGGTAGCTCAGTGGTACTTGTAGATCCCGAAAGGCTCAATTTTTTGCCAGCATAACACTCGCAGACCATGATGCGTAAGCAAGCTCGCTGACGATGACGCTGACCGACAGCTTAAACATTCCCTGAACTAGTTGCAGTGGAGCACCATTTCCACCCGAAAGATTTCAGAGCTCGCAATCGGAGACAACATTCTAGACCTAAGGCTGCCAGAAGAGCTTTGGTGTAGGGACCTAGGCCTATGAAAGCTACATAAGCCATGAAGATACTGTAGCGATTGTGAGAGAGAGAGAGAGAGAGAGAGAGCGACAGCATCACATGGGTGGTTCCCAGAATTAGGGTCCCATTTTGTTATGCCTAAGTATAAGGCGCCGCAATAGCATATATGCCCAAAATGGGCTCATACCGTAATTTTGGGACAACCCCCATACGACACCCATTTGCGCGCACTGAGGTGGATGGCACCTGGTGCTGGCGGCAATGTATCCGCAATTCCTATCGACGTGTGAGAAAAAATTGAAGTTTATGTCAAATAAAGATCGATCCCAAGGCATGCCAGGAAATGATTTATCATAGTATGATATCTCATAATGAAATTATTTATAATATTTATTTAGAATTCGTTTCTTATCTATTGAAATAGCTATTGAGAAGAATCAGATATTTGATTGGGCATATTCTAAATATTATTTCAAATAGCTGAATACCTCAATATTACGAGGCGACTATTTGCGGTAAAAAATGCGTGTTGCTATAGGAGATTCTAAAATCTTCGAGATTTCTTGATGCGAATGGGACGACTAAATTTCTTAGAGATTTTTGGTCGCGCGGCTTTTGCCACCGGAGAGATTTTTGGAATGATTTATTTCTTTTTGGCTACTTATATTATTGTTCGGCGGAATATATGGAGGCGGGATAAAGAATTAAAATCTCTTAGAATCTATAAGCCAGCAATATCGATGCGTTTATAATGTAAGAGAGATTAATAGAAAGATTTATTTGCATGCGAAAGATATGCGATCTGAAATTTCTTGATATTTCGATATATTTCTTTCGCATATAGATATTTCCGCGGCGGCGCAGAAATTATCTGGGGTGAATTTTAAGATTTTTCAATAATTAGCATAAATATAAATGAGCAGAGGGATATATATTAGGGTTGGAGGAAGATAAGCTTTCAGAATTTGAAATTTGACCGATAGAGTTTCATGTTTTCTCTCGAGCCGCCGCGCAAATAGCCTAAATGAGATTTTTGGTGGGAAAAGATTGGGTTGGATGCGGGAAATCGCGAGATGAAGGGACCTCGTGACCAAAAAAATTCTCAAGATTTCGAATGATTCGGCGAAATGGGAAGCGTCGAAACGGAAATCTAAAATCTTTCAGAATCTATATGATACGTGCGAGATTGAGATATTGATAATTCATCATATTTCATATACGATCTTAAATATTATTTGATCATCGATTTTCTCATTATAGATTTTTTCAAATATTTATTTTCCGTTATTCTATAGTATATAAATTTCTCTATTTATAATGATAATGATTTAAAAGATATATCAATATTGCAATACGACCATTTGGGATTATTTTATTCGTATGCGGTCTAGATTTTTCGGATCTTCTTTAAGATGTCTTCTAGGGATTCTCTAGAGATTTGAAATTTCAGAGATTTTAAAGACTTTCGGAAAAATTATAGAGGCTCAAAAATCTATGAGATTTTTGGTCGTGCGGCCCTTGCTTCCAGATCGCATTGCCTCGTGATTTATCTCTCTTTGGATATTTGCGTAGTTGTTCGGCGGAGCGTATAAATTCGGGATGGAGAATCAAATTTTTTTAAAAATATATAAATTGGCCGTATCTATTTACGGAGATGATATATTTTCCCGATCGTAGATCTGGGGCAGAATGATTTTGAATCTTGATTACTCGTCGGGATTCGAATGCGATTTTGTATTCCACGAGATTTATCTCTCTTTCATTGCCGGAATAGCTATTCGGAGGAGCGCGTAGATCCGAGACGGAGAACCAAAATTTTTCAGAATTTATTTTATAGATTATTCGTATCTAGCTACGGAGATATGCGCGATCCCCCGAGTCGCCGCGCAGATAATCCAAGATAAATAAATGAGGCGGATAGACCGAATTGGATATGGAGGTCGCGATCAAAGGGGCGCGTGACCAAAAATTTCCTAAGATTCTGGATTATTTCTCTCTCTTTGGTTGTCTGCGCGGCGGTTCGATGGAACGTGAAGATCCGGGTCGGGGTCTTAATATGTTGATACGTTATTGCAGGCAGCGGGTCAATCTTAATCTTAAATATTTTTGATAATTTCTAAATAGAAATATATATATATATCTTCAATGTTATATATCATTAGAAGAATTAATGGAATAATGAAAGAGGTCTATATATTCTATAAAATTGGTATTGAAAAAGATACGATTTCTAAAATGAATTCTTATATAAATCTAATTCTGATATTAGGAAAGAAAATGATATATGAAAGGATTTAATTTTTTCTTGATATGATGATAAATGAATGATATTTCAGGATCTAGAGATAGATATTAGATTATGATTCAATTTTAGGTTTTTGAGAACGTGAATGATTCAAATTAGAATTTCATTCGATGAAATGAAGAATAAAGAATGAATATGAAATAAGGAGAAATTTATATCTAGAGATCGTAATACAATGAAATATATATATTAAGATCTATTTATAAAATAATTTGACGAATGGCAATATCGAAATAATCGATTGATGAGAAAATATGATAATATTTCTGAATATATGATATCATATTATTATGATTTGATGAAATATCTAAATATATTGATTCTATCTTAATATTTTTGATTTCGTAATCTTCTGATTTGCAAAAGGAGACGATAGAGAGGATTTGAAAAATTGGATTTTTTGGATTTATATTATGCGCGCGAGATTTTCATTTTTTTTGATGAAAATATCTTCATCTTATCAAATCTGAATTTATGAGATTTCATAATTTGCCGGAAATATTATATATTAATTTTCGTTCTGAGCGGGATGATAAATAAGAAATCGAATGTATATGAAGAGATATGAATCATATTCTTTTTTATTTTTCTTAAATCATTGATAATCAAATAATCTGAAAATTCGATTATCAATCAATTTCTTCGTATTTCATTCCGTCATTCTGATGGTCTGGGAATTTCACGATCTATCGTTCTATAAATTTGATAATTGATAATGAATTTCTCAAATTTTCTTAATTATTTTCTGATCAATCTATCTATTTTATTGATCGAATATCTTCTATATATCAATTTATCAAACCTGTCGATCTTATTATCGCTCGAATTTGTCAATTTCTATAATTGCAGATTTGGCGGAATGTCAATATATTAATTTGATGATCTATTCATCGTTGAATTGATCGATCTCGTAGTCATAAATGATAATTCTCATATTTTCTCGATCTAATTAACGATATTCTCATGATCTATCGTTTGTCGGATCTATTAGTCGATCGATTTATATCATCATAGATAGGGAATCATCTATAATATATTCAAAAAGAGTGAAATCTAGGATTCATTTTATATATCTCTGTTATAAATATATGAATATTGATATTATATCTCTTTATTTTCTAGACGGAAATCTATTTGATTAATTATGAAAATTCGAAAATATTTTTAGGAAATCTTTGAATATGATTTATTCGTCGGATTGGAAAATTCTAAATATTGAAATTATTTGATTTATATATTATATATGATATTGATTTAATCTTATCTATTCATTCTGAATAAATGATCAAAAGAATTGATGATCTCTCTTATCGATCTCTCTAAGTCTATCTTATGCCTATCTATATATCTTTCCGAAGAATTATCTATTTTATCTAATCATTATTTTATCTATCATCTTTTTATTAGATCTATTTCATGATTGCTCTCTATCTTCATTGATTTATATCTCTTTTTCTCTATCTATCGATCTCCAGTATTAATATTTCTGATTATCTTTAATTATTCGTTTTTTCTCTTTTCGATATTATTCTTATCCTATTGAAATTAGATTTCTATCTTAATTCTTATCAAATATTTGATTCGAGATATATTTTTTGAAATTTGAGAGGATATAATTCCAAGATTTTCGATTTGAATCTAGATTTTTAATCCTTTCATAAATCTCAAATATCTTGGAATTTCATTTTATTTCAATATTATATAAATCCTAGATTCTGAGATATTTAATTTCTATATTTCAGATAGAGATTAATATATATGAAATCTTTTCTAGAGATATTTGATATATTGATTCTAGATTCTATGATTTCTTTTTAAGATCGTCTTTAATGTAAATAAGAATCTTTGATATTTAGATTTCCGGATTTCCAATTATCATGAAGAATTTTCGTTCCCGTTGCGAGATTTTCAAATTTTAATATCTATATTATTCTCGCCATCCGTCCGGAACCTAATTGCATGGCCAAATCACAGAACATCCCTGTCGTATTCGACCCTCAAGCATCCGTATAGCAACCAAATCTCCCTATAAAGCTCCACCATAGAATATCCCTTCAGCGCCCAACTAAAAGCCGTTATTGCCAAAGAAAGATGATATTTCCGGGAAGAAAAGGCGAAAATATTATAGAATATATTTTGGATAGATGTATGTTGACCGCCACCCCCCCACTCGGTGGTGCACGCATAGCAGTCGGGCGTCATAAATGACAAAAGCAAAAAAAAATCGATATCATAAGAGGTGGGCTCCGCAAATAGAATTGGTCATTGAGCGGCTCTGCAGGGATATATCGCCATGGGCATTATAGAAATAGTGCTAGATTGGGCATTATAGGGATATTCTGTATTTGGTAATTGAGCGCTGCAGGGATATTCTGCGGTTGGGAATTATAGGGATATTTGGGATATTCTAAATAAATGATATATATTTTTTCTTTTTGAAATCTATTTAGAAATATATAATTATCTTGTATTTCCTAATTTTTTAAGAAAAGAAATTCGTTCAATAAGAAATATTTTAGGTTTTATTTAAAGATATAATAGAAAAATCGGTTCCCTAATAAATGAAATTTTGATTTCTTAGATAAGATATTCGTATATATGAATTCTAGTAAAGATTTAGTACCCGTTTATTGATTAATATCATCTATAGATATCTAATCTTTTTGGCTTTTTCCAAATTATCATTAATAAGATTATAGATATCTAATAATCTTAGATATAATTTATATAATAGCTCTCTTCTCATAATGATTAGAAATGATTTCAGATCTTTGATTTCTTTAATTTCAATCTTTTATAGAATTCTATGCCATATGAATGCTTTTTGAATCCTTTATAAATCATAGAGAGATCATATAAAGAATCGATCGATAGAATTTCAAGAGTTGAAATTTCGAATACTAGAGTGGAGCCGCTGTTTCCAGCAACGGAGCATCGTCGTTGGAGTGTATTCGTAACGGCAAGCGAGTTAATGCGTAAGAAAGAAGCGCGTAGAATTCCAAATTCTACGTCCTTATAATTTGATATCCCGAATTTTTGTTTTTTGAAGTTGAGGGCTGCCAGGCAAACAGCAGCTGAAGGAATTGCATACTTGGGGGCATTGCTATATCTGGCAACTTGCTCCTCCAAGAAGCAGGTGTCCATCTTGAGGCATTTCTGAAGGGGTGGATTTATGGATTTGAACCCAAGGATTTCGAGAGACATCTCAGAATCTGATGATTTTTTTCCAGGCAATCTGCTGCGGCGTACTCCTATCACCCGTTTTACGCGTACCCATACGCATAACCCTCTATGGATACATGAAGTTCTAACTTCAATTCGAAACCCGAATCGTGACGTGGCTCTGCTTCCCTGGGGAACAGAGCTGGGGGCTCTGTTCCCTTGACATTTCATGAAGCTCCGTATAGTAGTTGCTTATCTTATAGGAGAGTATTATCAAATCGCTCTGAATGAAACTAATAGCAAGTGATGTTCTTGGTAGCCGCGTGTAGTTTTAGCGCTGATCAAAAACAAGTAACCTATAGATTCTGAAAGGTTTTAGCTCCATCTCGGATCTATAGATTCCGCCGAGCCGTTTGCGCAGACAGCCAAAGAGAAAAAAAAAAATCGAAATCTCGAGAGATTTTTGTTCGTGCGGTCCAACGTCTCCGACCCGATCCCGCCGCTTCATTTATTTCTCTTGGGCTAGTTGCGCGGCGGATGGGAGGAGCGCATAAATGCCCGTGGACAGATGCGACCATTCTATAGATTTCTGAAAGATTTGGCGTCTCCGTCCCGGGTCTACACGTGCCGCCGACCAGCCGCGCATACAGCCAAAGAGAGATAAACCCCACAGAACGCCGCTCGGGGGGCAAGGGCCGCAGACAGCCAAAGAGAAAGAAATAATCCCAAATCTCGGGAGATCTTTATTCCTGCGGCCCAAAGTCTCCAGCCCGCAATTTCCACTTCATGTATCTCTCTTGGGCTAATTGCTGCGCGGCGGATCGGGAGAGCGCATGGCAAACGCGGCTATCCCGCATTTACACGTTCCATCGAGCGGCCACGCACGCAGCCAAAGAGACAGATAAATCACGCGAAAATCCGCTCCGGGGGGAAGGGCCGCACGACCAAAAATCTCCGAGATTTTTGGTCGCACCGCCCGCACCAAAAATCTCGGAGATTGTAAAGCCTCTAGCTTTTCTGAGGGGCTCTAAAATCTCCGAGATTTTAGAGCCCCTAGAAACCTGCAGGAGGCATTTTAGAGGTGAGCCTAGGCCGCGCGCGGTCGAAATGGCCGCAAATGGCCGCACCAAAATATTGAGATATTTGAAAAATATATCATTGCGTATATTAGATCAAATCTCATAATCTTCATTATATATGAAATATTATTTTTGAATCTTTCTATTATAGATAATAAAAATTTATGAAAATTCAATCGTCTTCTATAAATATGATATTTCATCTCAAAAAATAAAAGAAATGATATAATCATATTTCTATAATCAAAATCTCAAAATATCTCTCACAATCAATTGAATCTATAAAATTGATTTTTGAAAAATCATTTATAATCATGATATATAGATAGAATTTCTTATTTCAATTTTCATCATATCTATATATCAAGAAATCAAAATATAGATATAAATAATTATATATATATATGAGAATATCAAGTTCTATTTCTGAATATATCTAAAGATATATTTATTTATAAATATATCATTCGTATTTTTTCCGAAGATAAGAAGATAATTACAAATAATATCAGACGAGAATAAATTTTCTCGTAGATTGCCGTTTTGGAAGGCAAAGACGCGCCTCAAGGCCATGCGTCAAAGCCCGCCGCCGGCCGCCGAACGCCCAATGAGTCAACATCCCGCAGAAAGAAATGACAGTGTCGACAACATGCGAGAGAGATTTCAATGAAATTTCAATCCTAGAGATATTTCCGCATCTGAGTCTCATCTATCGCTTCCGACCTGCGCTGGGGGGCGGTCTGGCATCTAGCAATCATTGGAAAAGAAAGAAAAATTCCCATCCTTCTATCGAAATTGAGCCTAGAATTCTGAAAATCAGCCTGCGACGTCACGAACAAAACTTATAGTCTCTGAAATACGACAATCTATCCCAAAATAGAATAATATAGAAATGGCGGAACTATAGATATCTTCCTCTCTTCGACCGTCCTTTGCGAAAAGAAGAATTTATATGATTTTTATATTATCTATCTATCAGAAAATATTTAATTAAAAGAATATGTTCCTTTCTTTAGTTATAATGTAAATCGATCAAAATAATTATCTTCCTCTTCCCGATAGATTTAAGACCTACAAATTTCAAAAATTCTAAGCATCCTTCCAAGAGATCGAGAAATTTGATTGAAATACGAATTAGAAAAATTAGATCTAATAGAAGCGATATGGCCAGAAATAAATAATTCCGATTAAATCGTAGTCAACAATATATATTTCGATTGGAAGATATTTCAAGATATCTTTCGAAATATAGCTCAGGAAATATATCGTAGTATTTAGGCTCTTAGTGAAATAGATATTAAAGAGATATAGATAGAAATATATATCGAGATATATATCGAGGCATATATCGGAAAGATGAAATTTGCGTCTTTGCATGAATTCTTAATGCATCCTTTTTTGAAATAGCTCAACGAGCGCGATATTTGAAATAGAAAATCAATTTTCTATCAAATTTTTCTATTTTATATTTATTCTTGAAATATCTCGATCTTTCATATTCAAAGCTTTCTTCTCAAATATAATTTCTAAGATATATTTATCATGGAATCGCTCGTCGGATATCTATCAGAAGGAGTTATCATAGATCTAGATTAATTCTAGATTCTAACGAGAATTTGAAAATTAGAGTGGGTCCGCTGCTTACAGCAATAGAATATCGTCGTTAGAGCGCGCTCGTAATGGCAAGCGAACTCATATAGAAGAAAATAAGATATATAATTCCAAATCCTACGTCCTTTTAAATTAATATCTCGAATCTTGAATGAGCATCGAAATTTTGAAATTGAGGGTTGCCAGCCTAGCCATAATTGAGGAAATTTCATATTTAGGAAATATTATCGTATCTATTAAATTATTCTTCCAAGAAATAGATACCCATCTCGAGGCATTCTTGAAGAGACGGATTTATAGATTAGACCCCAAAGAGTTGGTTGGAGAATTAGAAAGTCATCTCACGATTTTTTCCTAAATAATCGATTTATTTCTAATTTCCATTTTATATGTATCTATATATATAGTCCTCTATAGATATATGAAATTCTATCTTCAATTCGAAATCCGAATCGTAATTTCCCCCTGCTTCTCTAGTAGATAGAGCTAGAGGTTCTCTTCCCTTGATATTTCATGAAATAATTGCTTATCTTACGAATGAATATCATCAAATCATTTTATAAGAATCTATTATAGTAAATAATTTTCTTGCTAATCATTTTTCCGCCGAGCTATCGCGCAAATAATCAAAAAGAAAGAAATGATTCGAAATATCAGCAAACTTTTTATGCGGCGGCTCGGAGGAACGTATAAATATCCGTAGAGAGATGCGGCCAATCTACGAATTGCGAAAGATTTACATTCTATCTCGGGTCTATCTATTCCGTCGATCAATAACGTATATATCCAAAAAGAAATGAATCCTATGGAATTTCTTTCCGGGGAATAATAGCCGAAGATAATCGAAGAGAAAGAAAGAATTCGAAATCTCGGCAATTTTTTGTTCCTACGGACCAAAATCTCTAGCCCAGAATTTCCGCTTCATTTATCTCTCTTGGGCTAATTAGAGCGCAACGGCTCGGGAGAACGAATAATAAACGCGGGTATCACGGGTCTGCACGTTCCGCCGCATAACCAACCATTTTCCCTAAATGCGATAGACAGACGCATTATTTTGGCAGCAAATCCAAAGCTGTAGTTGGGAGGGTGAGCTATTTGGCCCATCCTCCTGCATTCGCCTCATCCGGCCGCCTAGGGCCGCCAATGACTGCGCCCACACATCGGGCGATTAATGGGCAGCCGCATCGGCTGCAGGAATTTGACGGCGCACCTGTCGCGAAGAAGAGACGAGCCTGGCCCAAATAATTAATTCCTCAGGGCGGGTGGGCGGGAAAACACAAACCTGGACGAGCAGATCCTGCGCACCAGTCGAACTGAAATCTAACACAAGTATCACCAAGCTATATACCACGCGTTCATGCAAAGTGATAGTTCTGCACGACGAACGTGAGAGTCCCCGCACGCAGCCAAAGAGACAGATAAATCACGCGAAAATCCGCTCCGGGGGGAAGGCCGCGCGACCAAAAATCTCGGAGATTTTTGGTCGCACCGCCCGCACCAAAAATCTCGGAGATTGTAAAGCCTCTAGCTTTTCTGAGGGGCTCTGAAATCTCCGAGATTTTAGAGCCCCTAGAAACCTGCAGGAGGCCTTTTAGAAGTGAGCCGGAAAGGCTAGGCCGCGCGCGGTCGAAATGGGCGAAAGTGGCTATTGAGATATTTGTGTCCTCTCCCGGGGCATGAAGGCAAAGAATTAATATTATTTTCCAATGACAGCCTTCTGCGCTTGCAGCGCCTCACGTGGTCTATGAATTTGATAATCGTATCCTGCATTCTACGAACCTTCTACAAAATCACCATTCAGGATAGAAATAAATCAAGCAGACAAATCGGCTTGATTTTGACTAGGATTATTTAAAGGCCTGTCATACTACCCATGGAACTTCAAATTGTTCTTTGCTCCTAGCAATTGCAATGCCAATTTCTTTAGGTGATTCTTGTCTTTATTCGCGCGGAATTTCAGCCACGCGTATTAAAGTCCAAGTAAATCAGCGGGTTTCTGGAGTCCCGAACTGCATTTGCCTTGCTGCCTTCAGACGTCTCTGTCCCGGCCCATCCGCTGTACCTTAATGGGCCGGATGCTTCCTGGAAGGCAGCATTGAGCCCTTGCAGGCGGCAGACGGCAGGTGCGCCAGCCATCGAAAGCTGCGCACAGTAGACGGTACAATTTTTAGGTGATCTTGGGAGACTATTGAAGGTTTTTCAGGATATCTTGCATGCATCCTGTCTGTGCTGCACTTCATCCGGCTGCTGTCTAGCCTTCTGAAACAAGGTCAGGGATGCCTGTGCGTTCTCGAACAAAAGCATCCTCGGGCAGGCCCCGTATCTGCCACAGGCATAGGCGACTTCCTTATTGCCGTGTTCAGGAAATTCGTGCACATCACAAGCACGCATACCCCCAATCAATCCAGAGATCACAAGATGGGGCAACTATGAGTCCCTCATGTACGCCATGCCCTTTAGCTCGGTCTGAGGACTAAGAAGCCAACACTACTCCACGGCCCGCTACAAAAACTGCTACAAACATAGGCTGGGACTATGACGAAATTAAGATGGACTAGGACTAGGCCTGCATGCACACGTATCATTCCATTTCCGAGGTTTGTTTGTGGTGTCGCTCAGAGGACCACTCTTGCTTTTCTTGCCAAGTGCTGGCCCAAAAACTTTCTTTCTGCAGCGTCACGATTACCGTGCTGATCACTTCGTAGCTGATCCAAATGCCAGTATCAAATCGTAACAAGACAGCCACTGGCACCACGCCTCAGACTACTGCAATTCCAGGATGTGTACTGGTGCTGCCTCGAGTCTGACCACTGTGAAAACCTTCCGGGAGCTCCTTGCGCAAGGCTCGGCAAGTCATTGAAGAAGAGCCACCTTCCCGACACAAAGGTTAGAAGGTCATGAAACGTTCCAATTCAGCACTACCCCGAAAAGGCGAGCACTCTGCGTGATCACAACAGGATCAAAGAGCTCAAACTAACTTTGCACACTTCTGGCGAGTCATAACCGTGCAAAAGAAGCCATGAGAATAATCACTTGCAGAAAATCTAGGGGTCGCAACGATGGTGCGCTAAGCTTCAGAGAAGAGCCACTCTTCAGGGTTGGAGAGGCTTCGGCAGAAGACCACATAGTGCGCAATGTCCTCCGCCAGGATACGACGGCTGCAACAGCCAAGAAACCCCAAGCTGGAGCACAATGAACAAGGCTCTTCACATCCCATGCCACAGCTACAGTGTGCTGCCTCGTTTCCGTGCCTTCGAGGAATCACGCTCAAAAAGCTCTCACGATCTACAGTTCCGCTCCCCGTCCTCCATGTAGCAGCTCATAGCCACGAGCCGCGCTCCACCCAGGTTCTTCTCGGGCCGCAAAGCCCATGCCAAGGTCTGCATGGAGCTGCGCTCAAGTGCTGGGAAGGTGAGGTCGAAAACCAAGAGCGGGGATTCTACTTGTTCCACTAGCTCCTGCAATTGCTCAGTGGTGGTGGTCTTTCCAGTCCATGGCACGGGCACGAAAGCAAAGAGATCTGAGAGGAACTGCAGATCTGAGGCTTCATGGAACTTGCCAAAGGCCTCAGAGCAATCACCATATCCTGCACCCCAGGCTGCCACTAGCTCGCTCACGGGAACGAGCGTGTTGTGGGCTGAAGCATCCTCATACATTTGCCATGTCTTTTGCAAGGCAGCCAAAGCCGTTCCGTCCTTTGCAAGCACTGGCTTCACCAGATTTTCAAATGCTGTATGAAAGACTCGTGAATGCCACAAACTTTGGAAGAAGGTGGACAACCAACAGCTCTCTGCTTTAGGGTTCACGAAATCGGAATGGGAGTAGGAAAGCGTTCGGTTCAGTTCGGCCACAAGCCGCACTGACTCTTCATCAGGCTCTAGGACTTTGCCTGTCTCAGCCTGAAGTTGGTCCAAAGAGATGCCCAGCATCTCGAGGTTGTCCAGCGTACGCTGTAGCTCCACAGCTGCACGGACCATCTCAGGGCTTGCCGTTCGCTTTAGCTCCTCGTACTTCTCATGCTGATTGCGTAGCTGCTTCAGTAACTCTCGAAAGGTCTCCTCCCTGCTAGAAGAGCGCTGAAGCCTCCTTGCAGTCTTGCATGGCAACACACTCCTTTCTGAACGGACAGGTGTCAAGGCCTGCAAATCACCGTAGAAAGACGGCATTTTGCAGTAGCTCCAGCCGTTGACGTTCCCTACATGGACCCGCAACCAGTCATCCCGGCGGTCAGTGACTCTGAAGACCTCGTTTGAATGAATGACTCCAACGATCGCGGAGTCTGGGCTTGGCTCTTGGCGGATGTTCCAGGAGTCAATGCCCTCAAGTTCCAGCTCTGGTGGCAGGTACCACAATTGATCCATGCGGCCGCGCTTCTGGGCTTGCATCGTGTCTGCCCTTGGGCCCAATTGCTGCCGGGTCCCCTACGCCTTTGCTTGTTTTCGTGCTTAGCAAATAGCTTCCAAGCTCAACAGTGTCTTGGGTTTGGGCAGGGCCTTCATCGCCCATGTAGTCACTAGAATGCTGTAGTTGTGAGTTAGCTCCAAAACTGGAGCATAAAGCTTGTGCAGAATCATGTGTCTCCTGCCTGCCATATCCTACCGTGAAATTTAGGAAAACTGCGACCCAGCCCACGCAGAATCAGATCACAGACTTCACCTGGCTGAATCATGTCGAAGTTGATGAATGTTTGAGTTGCGCTACTGTTTGTTACTACCAAGACTTGGCTTCGTTTCGAAATTGGATCGTACATTCTGGGAAATGACACTGGAAGATCCCATGCTGATGTTTACATCCCTCCTAACTTCTTCAAGGTTTATGCAGCTGTGGGGTGGTAAGTCTCTTGAATATTGTCGTGAGAATTGCTCGTCCTTCGGTGATTCTTCCCATTGAATCGCCGTATCTGTAGGCAGCAGTAAGATCATGCGTATAGGGGTGCGGCGGCATGATGTGATAGCATGATTGGCATGAATCACAAGGACTAAAGCAGCTGAAGCCCAAAGCCATCCCTTTCTGAGTTTTTTTGCAACCTGTTCGAAGGATGCAACCAAAAGGTCAGCGTCCGCGATTTTGCAGAGAAGATCCCTGCCGGAGTGACCTCTTGCTGCAAATTCGCGTCCTGCAGACTGTACGGTTTGCATGGCCGGCTGTGACTTGCTAAGCCTGAACAAATCATCACCTGTCATGCAAAACGTTTGCCTTCAAACTCCAGGTTCAAACTGCGGACTCAGAGAGCAAAAGATTCTGGTGAGAAGTGCAAAGGGCATCAAAGGTCAAGGTGCTGTTGCTGCTCCTGCTCTGCGTCCGCTTTCGCTCCAGTCATTTCTGCTGCTTACCGGCTATACGCCCAAGACGGCTGTAGAGGGAAAGGGTTAGACTGGTTTCCCGCCTCACTAGCTTAAACGGAAGGATTTAACCTAGCTGGGCAACTTCCTGGCTAGGCTCGTCTCTCTCTCAACCTGAACGCATGTTGGCGCCGAGGGTCTCTTTTTGTGGCGGCCGTCCTGCAGGCATGCGACAGGGCACATGCATCTGCATGTGGGACCAGAAGCATCCATTGCTAGCCTTACATTGCATCTGCCCATAGGAATGCACGCAGATATGGCATGCTGCCGCATCTTGCATTTCTGGCGATCAGGCCTGTCGATCCGCCAGTCGCTTGGAAAGCGCAGTAGCAGCCCACTTTCTGGAGCAACCACGGTCTCCAATCCAGGATGCCAGTGTGTGAGGACCAACCGCTTCCAATCCACACCTCAAGTCAGGATGCATCATGAGTCCTGCACGAGCTTGTTGAGGGCACAATCTTGCTCTATTCTGGCATAGAGGGGATTGCCAGCTACATCTGAAATCATGAGAATCTACCACTGGTCTGTTCCCCACAAAGTGCTGCATGCTCATATCAGGCCCAGCTTCCTTGCGGTGCAACCACTATCTGTTGTTCCTCCTCGTCCTCTGCAAATTGCAGCTCAATGTCGAGGGCTCTGAGCGCCCATGGCATCACGACAACCAGCCTGTAGACACCCAGCATCTCCGAAGTCCGTGTCAGTAGACGTTCTGGCCCGTTTCTGTCATTTACTTGCTGCTGAAGGATTGCATGGTAGCCTGCAAAGTTGCTCTTTTTATTGTCCTTCCCATCCATCCTCTGTCCATCTCGAACATAGCAGTGGAGGTATAACTCATCATCCAAGTCAGGAATGCAGAAGGGCGAGCCAGACGCAGACTTCCAGCCGGAGATCTTGCGTGCATGACATCTGAGAAACATTTCATTGTTTGAAACCTCAGTCACTTTACTATCACAAGCACCCAACACTCTGCAAAAATCTCTGACTTATTAAGATCATGGCAAACCCAGCACGAAGAACCGAATTCCGCGCACAGCAGCACAAAGCAGACGGCCGCCGGCACGCAGCACTCGGCAGGCTTCTTCCAGCATTCTTCGCGAGTCCTCTGCTTTCAAGGCATCAAAGCCTTGGCAGGCGAACAGGCTTTTCACACGTGTTGCGCGCCACATCCGCATACAATCATTACGTATGTAGCAACTTCGAAGTGCTTCTCAACTCCACCCATCCAAACCTCTCTCCCAATGTGTGCAGGCCACAGCCCTTGTCAACCACGGCCTCAATGCTACCTGACCGCAGTGGCAGCGCCCGCACATCCAGCGTCACGAAGTTGGCACAGCCCCCGCAGCCGGAGGCAGCCCTGGAGGCATCTGCCGTTGCAGTGGGGGAGAAGTCCACCCCAATGGCTGCGAAGCCGCTGCTGGCCAGGCCAGGCACCAGGGAGAAGTTGCCGCATCCCAACTCCAAAACTCGAGCGGGCGGGACCAAGGCCAGGTGGCCCAGGATGCCTTCTGGGTCGCAGAGGTGACGCTTCAGCTGTGGCCAGCCTAAATACCATTCTGGTCCTCCCCCGGGTTCAGTTTGATAGCGCTGCTCCCAGTATTCCTGCTTCGAGTAGCATGGAATGCTCATGGCCTCAGACATGACCTGATCTGATGGTTCAAGGCCAGTCATCATTCATCCTTCCATTGCACCAGGCACTCTCCCCGGCATTGCCTTGCTGGAGACGAGGGTACAAGGAGCAGCTTGCCAGAAGCTTGTGCCAATTTTCTGGCTGCGGCGCAGGGCTTGCTCTGCAGGCTGAACATGGTACAGCAAGACGTGCAAAGCTCGGCAGGCAAACGCTGCACATTTGTAAGCTTCGCTAGTTTCTCTCTCCTTCGCACTCCACTCTGCATCGCCGAGCGCCGCTGCGCAGCCCAAGGAGCCTCTAGACATTCACAATTGTTCAGGCTCTACGTACCATTGACTTAAATCGCATCTCAGCAAAGAACAACACTTTCCGGACTCATGACCCGCACCGGCAGTAGTTAGTTCGTGCTGCTCAAAGAGAAAGGCTTGTGGCCACTTAGTGATTCCCTTGGCTTCATCTGTCTCCCTACACGTAGACCGGCTAACAACCCAAAACGCGCTTGATTTGGCAGTTGCTTCTCCAGATGCATTTCAGTCCGCTGGAGGCCCTGACCCCAAAAAAAAAACTTGTTGTTAGATGCTTCCTCAGGCAGGCAGGGCAGCTAACTGCATCCATCTTCACAAGCAAAGCCTAGCTGTTAAAAAACACCTACGAACCTTAGGATTAGCAGCGCTAGCAATGTCACAAGATAGGCCGAGGGCATCATTTGGCAGGAACAGGTGTATACTAGTAGTTACTGTTAATGGTTATGCTGCAAGAAGTCCTTTCTCTAAACTGAGCCGGTAAGAGACTTGCCAGGACTGCTGCTGCTGCTGCTGCTGGTGATGGCGATGGTGTGGCGGCGGTGGTATCGGCGGCGGCAGTGGTGGTGGTGGGGGCGACTCGTCGTTACAGTTGCACGAGCAACAGCAGCAATTGTTTTGGTAGCAATGCCCAATCTCTGTAGATGTCAAAATATGACAGAATTGTCACCTCTGGCCTTGGTGAGCCGACCTGCTCGGCCTCGCAGTACCTGTCGGGCTTCAAAGCATCAAATGGAGCAACGACACTCAGAAGCAGTCTGTAACCTCAGGGTCCTTCTTACCGACACACTGCAGCCAGGCCACCCTCGGCATGCGCCGAGCCACAGAAACTTCGAAGGGTGCTTGGATGGTGCCGGATCGCAAGGCCTGCCGCAAAGGGCTTGGTGGTCTGCCCAGCTTTGGGGTGCAGGGTACCTTTACCCACCGATCAGGCACTCACATTATCGCCCCAGGTACCACCAAACACAAGAAAAAAACAGAAAGAGCCGTCAGCATAGTCACCCCACCAGACCCTACAGCGACAGCAGCTAGGATCTGCCCATGCGCACGTTCTCCTCACTTCTTCCCGTCACTCTGTGTCTTCCTCTCACATGCTCTCCACGATTTGCCCGCTGAAAAATAATGAAACACCATGCCTGAACCACCCCACTCCCTGTTGCAAACACACATTTGCTAAGGCATATCGCCTCAATCAGGCCGCTAGCATGGCGGTGCTCTACGTCCACTGCCCAGCCACCCTCCACACGCGCCGCACGGCCGACCTTTGCCTGAGCTGAAGGGAACCCAGGCATTAAGGCTACGCAGCGTGACTGCTACAGCATGCTCTACAGCTAAAAGCCAGACCCCGCGCATCCTTGCAGTCCAGCAGCCAGCTTGGGAAGCATGGACCCAACCTCGCGGAGTTCAAGATCTCTACTCTGATGGGTTGTGTTTGCGGCAGGAGTGAACCCCGTCAACAGTTATCATGCTTGCACAAGTCATGCACTCGCTGGTGGCCACCTCAGGCAAGTGCTCATCCGTAAAAATCCCCTGGATATGCTGGCGAGAAATCCCACACCCACCAGAACCAAGCTAGACTTGCTCCCAAAGTGCAATGCGCTGGACTTCACCATCCGTGCTCGCCACCAAATGCTCGGGATCGTTGGCCAACAAACCTGCAAGGAAAGCCAAAAAAGGTTGCGTGGCTCTGATTGATGCATGATTAAAGCTTGACGGCAATGCAGCATGGCTTGTAGAAAGCCAATAGCCGTGCACAGTGAACAGATTTTTGGAGGCCAACTGAAAGCTCCCCACGAAAACATCCAAAGAGGCAAGCAGCACACGAAGCCACGGCGTCCACTGAAGATCGAGGGGCGTTCACGCAAGGCCTGCGCCCAAACAAGTCTTGCGCTTGGGCCAGACTGACCCATTCAGCGTTTGCTCTCCACTGCGTGAATTCTGTGGCATTTGCCAAAAGAAGACCTGCAATCAACCTCAGCGAAAAGAGCCTGCTGCAAGTCCGCATGGCGGCTATCCAGAACGGCCATGGCCTTGCTGCAGCAGGTGCGAGATGCACATGATCGCTTGCACGATCTGGAATTGAGAGACAGCACAGCCATTCAGCTATTCCGGCCCTTTATCTAGAGTCCTGGTGGGCACAGACCATTTTCAACCTGAACGACTCGGACAGCAACCAGAAGAATTACAATGCCTCAAAGTGATGAACCACTGACCAAGGCAACTGCCGGCCTTAGTACTCATACCGTCCAGATAGCGCAAGATAACCTGGAGGTCTGTAAATTGACCTTTCATCCTCATTGCCCTCATGCCGAATTAAGCCGGAAGCTCTGAAGCCAACACTCCGAGTCCACATAAAAGCGCAAAGGCGCCGTAGCCAGAACTGCGGGCCCGTTCTCCTCGATCAGGGCCTCGGCATCCTGTTGGCCAGGCCAGCAGAGATTCTATTAAACAATGCCTGTGTCTAGTCTGCAGGGTGGTTGTAACAGCGCAGGGTTCTTACGCGGCCGATCATTCAAGCCTGATACTGGGATCTAAACTAGACCAGACAATCTTCTCAAACATCTAAGACAAGGTCACCACCCCAGTCCCATGTCGCAGGGTCCGAAACAAGTGACAAGTGGACGCGCACCCCAAACTGGCTGGTCCGTGGACACTGAACTACACAAAAGACTGGGAGGCTGTATGTGAAGGATTTAAACAAGCATCGTCTGCAAACAAGAAACTGTGGAACTGGCTGAGCATCCTCTACTCTGCAGCAGAAAATCTCTTGGTGCTTTGAAAGCCCTGGGCTGAGCAATTGTTGCACAGGTAAAGCCAAGCCTTCAGGAGCGTATCGTACTCTTCTGGCTGAATGCCTCAACAATGTAGGGGCGATTAAAGTACTTGCAGAATTTAGCGAACGAAAATTTCCATGGTTATGAGTATCATGTGCAAAGGCAAGTCTTGCCGACTACTCAGAATCCTGCACTACGGGTCTACAGAAATGATGTAGCGATTTGTGTTTTAGGGGGTGCCGTGTGCGTTCAGCTCCCTGGCACATAGTTTCCAATGGGTGTACACACCGTTGGGTCCATGGAGCCAATATCACCCGCATAGTGGAGAATCAAATGGAAAATGACATGGAAACCGGGCTTGTAAAAGGTATCTATCTTGTGGCTTTGGCACTTGGTTGCAGCATTCACAAGGGCTTGCGACATCAAGGTCTTGGCAAACCGCTGGAGAGACACGCTTCAAAGCCTCAATAACTTTGTCTTGAGCTAGAGTCTCTCCTCAATTGGCAAGAGGTCGGCGACTTGCTGTGAAATTGAAAGGTTCTTATCTGAGGGCACCCAAAAACCGATTACCATTTTGGACAACCCCATGACACCAGCACTATCCGGATGAATCCTTACCTCTACATAACCCAAGAGAATGACTACATGCTCATCATAATTGCATACATCTTTATGCATGTAAACGCCGCTGTAATGCCGAAGCCGTTTGCGTCAATTTCTAGTGCAATCCCGAACCTGTAGCTTGGACTCCCCAAGGCTTTAGATCCAGGAGAGCCGGGAGGCTGAACAGCTGCTCCAAGAGGCGGCTCCTAACTGAACAATGAACTCATACACTGATGCTACTACTGGCGGCTACAACTGGAATTCACAACCACTTGCATTATCAATTGGTGAATAACTCCGCATGGGATATCCCGGCTTAACCCTTTCTGCCAAGGATAAAAATGGCGGGGGTTGTCCGGGCTTGTGGCTGAGGTTCTGGGCAGGGCCAGGTGAAACTCTGCGGGACTGTTGTTGAAGGTGTTGAAAGGAGATGCGACGCACTGCGATACAGTTCCAACCTGTCACTGCTCAAGCGAGTCGAGTGCCTTTGAAATCTGTGGAGGTTTTTTGCGGGATCCAAGTAGCCGCTGCTACTGCCGTTGCTGGCGCATTATCACCTGTAGTCCTGCTTATAACTCAAGACATTTCTTGATGTTGTTCTTAAGGCTGAGACCGAAGTATCTGTTCTGATGCGATACTGCCTTTATTGCAGTAGTGTTGCCGTTGCTATGACGAGTTCCTCGCATGGCTGGGAACATGACCGTTGACTAGGCAGAACGATCAAGCAAGGCAGAGTCCCTTCCAGGAAACATTCTCCTGAAGCTACTCCTTGCACTGGTTCATGGAGAGAGTCTTTCATTAACTCAAAAATCCAGGACTGTGATCTAGGACCGTCCAGGGTGAAGATCCCAACGCCCCAAACGAGATACTTGGTACAATTGCGACGGTCGGATAGCTCCCTAAATTCATATAGGTTCAGGCGGAATGATTTGAAGCTCTGCACCCAGCTCGACCTGCGTAAAGAAAACGTTTCGAATCTGGCCCAGGGTCACTGCCGCGTGGTGGACATCCAAGGGACCAGGGGGCGCGATCCTCAATTAAACAGCGGTTGCAAACAGTGCCATTTCATCTGAGCATATCCACGCACTGCTGCCGCTTCCTGAGCTTAGCTTCGGCATTCCATTTCTACGCATACCTTGAGAATGTTCAAGAATGAATCGCATGATTAAGACGAAGCCCAAAACTGATGCCATGTCTCATGGAGAACTCGTGCTTGGTGACTTGCCTGACGCGCTGGATGTACTTGCGCTCTGCGGAATCGTACAAGGTGATGCATGTTCCTTGTGGCAATGGAAGCGAGCCCTCAGAACCCTGCGAAGCTGCTATTTCTTTTAGGGCTTGGTGCAAGGCCATGCTACCTCGAGGAATTGCAAGCAAGGCCAAAACTACAGGAAATTGTGTTTGCAGTAGGGGCAACTGGCGCTGCCACAACATTATCTGCAAAGCGTTGGGTCATTAGATTCTAAGCTTTCTGGCTTGTACAGGGCGGGAAAGTTAAACATCTACAATGTACCTGTCGTGAGCTGCAGTCAGGAAAGCAATCGTAATGATGTTGGGGCGGGAGGGACCGCGGCAGGAGTAGCTTGAAACGAAAGAGGGTCAGAAGTAGGCTCACCTTCCGCAAGCCTTGATCGAACATGCTCCTTGCAATGTAATGTACCGACAGCATGAGAGGGCAGGACTCACCGGACCATGACCCTTCAATCCCGTATCCTCAATTTAGCCATTGGCCTGAGGCATCCTTGGCACTTGGAGCCATGACAGCAAACAAGAATCCACCGCGGCCAGCGCGGCCAGTGCGTCCAGATCTGGGCACATACTGCCTCATAGGTGTCGGAATTTGGTGCTGGACAGGTGTCGTAAAGCTTTGAACAACTAGCCGAAGCAGCAATAGCAAGTGCCAGAGTAGTCGAGAGAGCCGGAAAAATGGCAGCCACAATCATTAACCATTGCGAGGAGCAGTCAAACAGCAAGTAGTGGTGTTGAAGCTAATACCTGGACCTGGCGATGATGATGATGATAATGATGATGATGATGCTGATGATGATGATGATGATAGTTCCCTATACCGGCCTGCTTGCTGGAAAACGAAGTTCCAAACAGCCGCGGCATCCTGTGCGGGAACCACACTGTGTCCGTACAATCCTGAAGTATTCCTTGAAAAAATCCAGCTTTCCGCCAAGTGACGCGGCATCCTTTGGCGGATGAAGCTGCATCACCTAGGTTTCTCAGAAGTGACAGTCCGCTGCTTCCTTCGTGCAAAGATCTGTTGGTAGCCTGGCTGGCACACACCCACCTGGTTTGGGTCCTGGTTTGGCCCAACCTGTGTGATGGATTGTCTACAGCTCATGGAAAAATTATATACCTTTCTTTCTTTTGTCTGGCATGCTGGAGACAACTCTTCAAGGATGGCCGCATGTTCGGCCAGCGTCAGCGTCCGTGATGCAATCTACCGTGTTCGCGGGGTTCAAGAAGAAAGTAGAAAGTGCTTTGGACACATGCAGTCGCAGGTGCCAACTTGGAGCCTGTGAAACGTGTCAGCCATCCTTGTCCTAGGCTTTCTAAAGCTATCTTTTTTGCAGCAACCAAGGCCAGCTGCAAGATTGACGTCCGCGAAGTCCACCCCGCGAGCGATGACATCTGTTGCGACAAGGACATCGAACCTAGGGAAGATGCACCGTCGATCTTTCACACGTGCGCCGGCTACGGCAATGCAAGAAGCTCTGCTGAAAAAGGCCAAAGGGTAGTTATTAACAGAAATGCCCGTGTCAAAGGCTCCAAAGTAAACCTGCCGCTGGGCAACTCTTTGTTGGCGAAGGCAGTCAGGACAGAGTCCCGCTCCTGTAGGGTGACTCAGTGCTGTCTCACGCAGAACTTTGTGCCTCTCTGGTGTACAAAGCTGCTTCCCCAATGTTGTGTGGTTTCCGACCGTTTTTCCCCAGACTAACAAATTCACGGCGGTGGAGCGGCGGTTCATCAGCTACACCTTCGAAGGAGTATCCAAAAAGCAAGGTCCTGCGAATGACTTACGCTTTCAGACGTCCTACTGCAGCAGAATTAAAAAAAATGCTGTACAAATATTTAAGGTGTTGGATTCATTTGGAGAAGTCTCCAAGCACCAGAGGCGCCTCAGCTGAGGAGCTTCCGTGAAGGCTCCGAGCACGGCGTTCCAGGGCCGGATGTGCCAACAGCGAGGAAGCCTCTTGCTCACGATGTCTGTGATGAAAATTGATATGAGCTATAGGCTACACTCCTTGCGTCCCCCTAAATAACCCTTCTAGTACTCCCAGATATAATCCCTCATATAACCCCCTTTAGGAGTTAGATTTTGGCTCATATGCCGAGAACTTGACGGAGTGGAAACTAGAAGTGTGCAACCAGCAAGTGTCTCCTCCAAGCCGGGCCTCGGAGGCTGTGTCTACGAAGACAATGCAGCGACCACCCAACATGTCCATCCTGGCGGCACTGACTGGGAAATGTTGGCATGTGCTTTTGACGAATCATTGCTTGAATTCGCTCATCACAACCGATGTGGCGGAGCAAGCATCCCAATCATCAAAGCCATTGGCAAGATGGATATGCGCTTTGGAACGAGTTTTGGGATAAAAACCGCAAAACAAGCTGTTTTTTTTATCAGCCGAGGCTCTTTTCATTGAGCAGGTGCATCAGAACTCTCGCGCGGGCTGTCGGCCTGTCACGTTGCATGGTCGTCGGGCTATGCATAGCTTATAAGATGGCTTGTAGCTTGTGTAGACCAGGCCAACCTATCCCCTACAGGCATGCCGACTGCGACATCTGATCTCAGAAGCTCCATGGCGTGGCATCCAAAGTGCAACGCAGCGGCCTCTTGTCTGGGACTTTGCACAGACGATGGTCGACGGCAGTCACAACCTTGCTATCACCCGACATTCCTGGTTGCTGGTGCCAACTTGCTGGGCATACAACGGCCGAGTCCAACTTAGGGGCGCTGGTGATCTAATGCAACAGGCCAAACAAAGCAACTTCTTGCGCATCGATCTGCGGTATTGATGGCTCGATGATGGGAACCTGTTTGCAAGTGGGTTAAGTCTAGGCACCGAATTAGTACCAGGATAAGCGGCAAGGTTTACACGAGCATGACCAGTACAGTAACCGATGTGTTAGGAGTCAAGTCCCCAAGCAGGGCAGGTCCCCCGAGTGCTGGTAGCCCAGGCAACCCCCGCTCCATGCCCAGCAAGAGGCGGCATCGCCCTTTGGCCCGCGACGATCCACAAGATCTACAAGCTCGTGGTCCTTGGCTGAGCGCAATCATCCTTTCGACTTCCTACGGCATCACCGAACTTTGGAAAGTCGAGAGAGAAAGGCCAAAACCTAACGAAGGTATGTGTGCAGATGCCTTTGCATGCCCCACTTTCCAAGGAATTCTGCTCGGCACAACAAGAACACCCAGGCAGAGCTTAAGACCTTGCAGTCATGGCCATGCAGGGAAACCCTTACTAGGCCAGGTCTGAGCAAAGTTCATCTTTCTTCTTCTCGCAGACTCGGGTTCGTCAGCTGCTGCGCATAGACGGGCAAACCACTGCTCTTGGAGCCCGCCTCTGAAAAGTTCCTTCTGGGAAATTCCCTTTTCATGCCGGAGCCCTGCAATCATTAGATCAAAGGCCGTCGCATGCCAAGCCACAGGGAAGTGCTGTCGAATGAGCGTAGAAACGTCGTCCGGCAACGAGGCAGAAAACAGTACATGTTGCCTCGGCAGTGGTGTATCATGCCTTTCTTCCAGGGTCGCCTAATGCCCTATCAGCAGCGACTGAGGCCTTCCGCACAAAGGATCTGGCTCTGCCAGCACGATTTGTGCTGTTCAGCCAATTAGAAGGGAATGGAGCATTAGATCCCTACACTACAGAAGTCCCGAAATCATCCCCAATCATCATCTCTACAGACTCTACATTCCATTCCCTCCTTCCCTACTCACAAAGTCAAGCCCAAAAAAAAACAAGGCCTTGATCTGAACTTCACCCCGTGAAGAGGTTTCTCAAAAATCCTCCCCTGTATTCCCAACAGGACTGAGAAGAGAGCAAACCAAAGCCCGAAAGGGTTTAGGCAAACGGTTTCGTGTTTATAGTGCTTGCGCTCCTCTGAAATTTTGAGCTCAGCCCTGGCACAGCCCGGGCTTGGCCACAGCCGTCAGCACACGCTCCACTCGACCCACGAACTCGGGACCAAACCTTACAAGTCAGTCCCAGGTGCATATCTGCAAGAACAGTACGGATGCAAGCGCTTTGCGGACATGCTTGGGATCCTCTTCAAACAAAACCGCACGCTAGTTCTAAAGTCTGGGCCAGTCAGGAACACACGGTTGGGGCCAGGCTGCCGAGAAAGGCAACTACACAGCTTGCTTCTGAGAGCCGCTCCAGTTTGCTGCCACATACGCCCGACTCCGACAAACCTACTAACATCTGCATCTTGTCCAAGGAATTTGTTCAGAGGCTCCACAGGCTCAGCCCCTGTGACAGCAAGGCACTTCTTGCCCGGGGTCAAATCCACCTAGTTCTGACTTGACAGGCTTGCTCTACAACATCCCGCAGTTTTACAGGCACATATCTGTCGTATCCCCCGCGGACGTGCAACTGGCGCATCCTGGACAACCTGGCATGTACTGGTTGCGCCAAACGCGCGCAAGGGTTCAGACTGCTAGGGCTGTGGCATTGCGTCTGCCTCATCAATCACCATCGCCCGAACATTCTCGGTCTGCAGTGCACCTAGGTCCCGAGCAGCATCACACCACATAGGAGTGCATAGCAATAAGCAATGTATACTTCCTTTCTGGAATGATTCAGCGACTATGCCCTGGCGCGTGTTATGCATCAGAATGCAACAAGTGAATGGAAAGCATTACAACTAAAAGATCCATTCTGGCGTTGAACATGATCAGTTGTTACGTACAAAAGCTGAGACACATGGCCTTGGATCTGAGATGCTCTGAGCGAGGAGATGCACACTGCTCTGACTACGACAAACACTTCAGGCTAAGCCGAGCACCTCGCTCAATCAGTCGCGCGCATCGACCGGGCGTTGCAACCTTGGGCACGGGCGGGGAAAAGTACATCTTCCCAGCCTGCAGATAAGGTCAACAGCTGCAGCTCCCTATACTTCCAGCAGTTACCGCCTTCAAACATGAACCAGCGATAACTCGGAGCCTCTAGAGGCCTTGACCGTCCCCTTCCAGCTTTCAGACATTCCTATAAGACTAGCCGCGCAAGCGGCTGAATCACAATGATTCACAATGTGCAGCCCAGACAACAACGGCCACGGCCCCCAAACGGACCAGCTGCTCCTGTCAGGTGGTAAATGGGATAGCTGACCAAGAGTGGCTGCGGCTACAGTAGAGCAGCAAAAGCAGCAGCGATAGTTTGGCACTTCTGAGCGCTCGCATTTGTGCACGCGGCCCTCCTGTGAGTGCAAGGTCTCGCCGCCGTAAACCTAAGCTTGCTTCTGATTCGCCGTAGGATTGCTACCATTTCATCCCTACACTTGCAAGTCACACTATGCCCCCACAGCCAAAGCAGTGATACGTACTACCTCATCTTCTTGTGTGACAAAACGTTGTCAGTGACTTGACTTTCAGAAGACCAAGGTACCAATGCAACGTCAACCTGCACAGACAGCGAGAGCAGAGCAGCGCCGACCTGGAACATGCTGCGGTTTTCCAGCTGTTCTGACTTGCTTTAGCTCATGACCCTCCGCCTTGAGGCAGAAGTTAGGACCAAGCTTGCAATGTGGTAGTGAAGGAATGGAGAGAAAGTGGCTAGAAAAACAGTGATAATTACTCTAACACGCTAGAGCTGCTAGGGTGTCTTCCTGGACTGAGAGAAGTTATTCAAGCTGGCCTGCTTGCACAGCTCACGCGTGGGCACCAAGATAACCAAGGAGTGAGGCAGCGTCATCTTCCTGAATCGCGCATGCCCCAGCATGCATCCAGCCAGGGAGTTGTCACTGAAAAAGAACATGAAGCGACCAACGCAGCAAACGCAGGTCTGAAGATGCTGACTACTTAGTTAGCATTATCTGCGAACGCAGTAGCATGTACCCCAACATCATGACTCATGACGCCAAGACCTTTCAACAGACCCTTTCAAAATGCGTGCTGACAGGGCGGCTCATGGCGCATCCGTTCCAGAAGCGGCAGCAAATATGCCACCTACTACTGCAGAAAGCTGAATGGGAGCAAGGACACTGTAGAGGCGTGCGCATCATAACTTGCGAATATCAGGCAACCTGCTGTCACTTGAAATGCCTGCTCATGTGCTGAAACAACTGCTTCCGAAAGCACCGCACCCAACCCCCCCGGCCGTCTTGCCAGTCCCAGTCTTGGAGCGTCCCACGAAGCTTCGGCCCCGGAGGATGGGGTCGAAAGCACGCCTTCAGCAGGAGGAAATGACTTGACCAGACTTTGCCTAAAACTTTTCAGGCTTGACTGGAGGGCAATTTCCACTGTATGGGCGCTGACGCTCCTGAAGCCGAAGCATCAGAAGGAAGGAGATGAGCTGGAGATAAACAATTATGGATAAATGGCGTCGGCTCTTATCAGGCCATGCTGAGGCACAACGTCAGCTAACTGTTAGGGAGATCCTGAGGGCACAGGCTTGTGAAGCTGAACTGGGCCAGACCGAGAAACGACTGAATCTCGAAGAGCTTGGTCACGCCCATACCATACAAGTTCCTCAGGCCGTCCAACTGGAGAGCACTTTGAGTTAGGCCAAACCTCATCTAAGCAGCTGCGAAAAATCCATCAGGTGCCAACATATGAGAATACGTCTGTCTCAACAAGCTATTGATCAAAACATTCTCCAGGCGTCTGCTTCAGAATGTCTGGTATTGCAAGCCTCAGATTTCCGCCGGGTGCAGACATCTCCCATACATGAATTCTTCCACGTGGGCAAATACCAGACAAGTCACAATGGCGAGACGTGCAGGCTCGGCCAGGGAATGCACAAAGCACTGAAATTAGAAGCCGTTTGACATCGTTTGACAGTCCAGTCGGCAGACTGGAGAACAAACGTGCACCAGAAAGGCATTCAGCTGTGTGTTGCTTGTACGCACTGATGCGGAGATCGTGTCACGTCAAGCATTCCAGACCCACGCCTGACATCTTACATCCTTGATTTCGTGGAAATCAACAGCCTGAAACTGCGACTGATGTCACTCGGGGTCTGCGAAATAGCTTGCACTCTCTTATGGCAACTCTCTTGAAAGGAGACTTCTGTCATCCTATCTAGCAGCCTATCTCCTCCACCCTGAAGCCATGTGACCAAAGACATCTGAAGACATCTGGAGGTTCTTGGAAATTGTTTGGGGACCAGGCTACCGAGAGTCTTTCAGGAATTCACGGGGGCAATGTGGATCTAGACTTGCACATACAAGAACAGAGACGAAGCAAGGTCTGTAATCACTGTGATCAACTGGGTTACTGTTAAGGAACTTAAATTAAGTTACGATAATAGTAAATAATAGGGTTTCCCAAATATAGTAACATAATTTAAGTTCCTTAACAGCAACCCAGTCAAAGCACACGGGTTGCGCTTCAAACTCCGCCAGGCCGCTTGTCCACCTTCAGCGCGGATGCGGCCTGCGTCTGGGATGCGCGTGGCACCGTTCCAGAAGCTATGCGCCTGGCAGCAGGATACGTAACTAGTGGAAAAATGAAGGTGACGGGAACACTAGAATGAGAGCAATTACAAGGTCATACAAACGCCGCACGTCAGTGGGTCCAGCAAGGACATAGGCCTGTCGGGAGTCTGGGTTGCATCATTGAGGATCGAACCTCCCCTCAAGGAACTTGAATGGGGGGTAAGTAAACATTCTTACGGAAGTGTTCTGTCGTAGTTCTTTTGAAGCCATGTATAATTCCTTGTGGGCATTGTTTTGTGTTTTTGGAATGGCCTCGGAGGAGGGAAGTCTAGCTCAAAAAACTCGTGTTCAGTGAAGATACTAGCGGTAGCTTTCCTCGTAATAGATGCCACAAACGAGAACTCTTGTAGTTTTGACGATGAAGACAGAGTGACGCTACGGTTGCAGCAGTGTTAACAGCAATAGCTCTTGTAAGCTCAAACCAAGTCAGAAGAACAACGTTCTGACAGTTGTTATTCGTACACAAATATCGGCAATTTCTGCCTTCACTAACAAGGAATTTCCTGGGTGATGGTTTTCAAGTTTGGTAGCAGCTTGGTATGCCTCACTCTAGGGCCTTTAGGGCCTTCGAGCTGACGGGGTCAAGTTTGAATTGCCTTGCTGCTGCATTGATCGATGGGCTGCATCGAAAGGCACTGTCCACACAACTACAACAGCCCCAGGGCTCGGGCTCAAGGATTTGAGGGTCTCGGATGAGTTGGAAATTATCCTTCTTTCGCCAAGGCGTAATTAACACCAGTGGCATCGAAAGCTGACATCCTGTAACACGGGCCATTTACTCCGTCCCACAAGCAATTTGTTCAATCTCTCTCTTCAAACGGGTTCCCTCTATTCCAAACTCTCCCGGCCTTATGACCAGGCCGCCGGGAAACCACAGACGCCGTGCGAACATGGCAAAGCACAAGCATGACTAAGATTGGAACTAAAGGCCGCTGGTAGGGCCCATGCATCCTGGAGTCTTTCTATGCTTATTTCTGTGCATACCCCATGAAAACCCTAGAAGCCCAATACGGGGCCCATACCTGAGACCCTGAACCAGGAAACAAAGGTCTCTGAAAAGATAGTGATGGGTGGGGCTAGGTGCGCTCGTTGAGGGTTTTCAGCAATTTTACCAGTCACGCAGGCACGTGACACAGAAATGGTCAGAACGTTTCTCGTGTTGTCTTTGTCTGAAATGGCTCAGGGTTACCTTGCCCTGGATTGGCACGGAGAAGCAAAGGGCGGCGACGTTCCAGTTAGTGTTAAAGCTCTGCAGCTCGTGTTGCACCACTGACATCCACTGACCATGTTCGTGAAGCGTCACCCACCGTCACCTCGGAAGGAAGCAGACGTCCGGTCTCTCAGTGCAGCCGATCCCTCACACTCCAATTTTTGCAACAGGGGCCAGGATGGCGAGAGTGCAGCTGCAGTCTCTCAATAATTTGGCGCGGGGGCTCTTCCAGTCCACTGCCCTTCGATCTCGCTCCTGCAAGCAACGCCTTGGAGAGATCTCTGTGGCCACATGCGGAGCCGTCAGCCCTTGCACCACGCTTCTGGTGGATTTTCCGCAGCAGGGGCTCAAGTCGCCCTTAGTGGCTGTAAAACCACCCACGACTCGGGAGCTGCATATCTTAGATACTGGTCTGAATTGCTCCCGGCTCTCACTTCTTTTCCTTCTTCGGCTTCATGCTGATGGCTCTGGCCAGAGCCACTGCCGATCCAGCGCCTGAAGGAGGCACTTCAAGACTGACCCCTTCTTTGAAAGTGTAAGGGGATGCTGGATCTCAACAAGAAGCACGGGGCACGACTTGAGGATGGCAGCACTCCCGAAAGCTCAAACTGCTGAGAGCTGCCGAGATGCCCATAATGATGAAGAGCACCAGCCGGTCAAATTTCTCAGGTTCGCGCGAGGACTTCACCGCCTGCTGGGGTCTTGATGCTGGAGGAGATATCTACCAGTACAGGACCTGTCTGCCCCACAGCGTGAGTCTTCCGTGATGTGCGATCCATTTTGGGGCGTATCACCCGCTTGCGTTGGTACTACGTATACAGAACAATATACCATTATGTACTATATATAAAAGAGTAGTCTCAATTTTCTTTTCCATTATCCCTATATAACCCCAATATACCAGTATACAGGCACATGAGAACTTCAGAGTTTTCACTTTGCTTGGCACGTGGCACGTAGCCGTGATGAGCCGCCTGGATGCTGAACACAATGATAAAAACCAGCATCAGCACCTCAGCAAATGGGGGTTTCCTAAAATTAGGGGTACTTTTTTGGGGGTCCCCATAATAAGGACTATAGCATTGTAGGGTCTATGTTGGGGTACCCTAATTTTGAAAATCTACCAAATGCACCAGCGGTTGCCCTTTCCCCCTGACCCTCCTTGAGTCATGTTTGTAGGGCTGCTGAGGTCCCTGGCAAGGGCCAGGTGGACTCCAATTGCCACCGGAACCTGCAAGGGGAAGAGATGCGATGCCAGTACGCAGATCGATGGCTGAGAAATGCTGAGAATATGGCGCGTTCCCAAAGATGTGATGAGGCGGCCCTTTTCTTGAGGAGCTGCTGGTGACGAGTCTGACGACTAGTCCACGCTTTTCGTGTCCAGCATGTCAGCTTGATTGCAGCAGCATCAGGTACTTAACTCGCCAACACGCATCCTATCAAACCATGCTGCAGGTCTCAAAGGAATGTCGCAATCTGTTTTTTGCGACCTAGCGAGGGCAAAGGTCTCATGGCATTCCATGTCTAGCCCTACCACGCCCTGAACCTGCCAAGCTTTTTTTCAAGCGCAATCGGACAATACCATTACCCAGCAGCTGTGTTGAAGAAGAATGCGCAGGCTTCGCTTAATATAGGGTTTGCGTAAGCGATTGGCATGGCAACTCTCATGCTGGTTCCGACTATCACCTCAAAACTCGGGCCAGCCTCTTCGCATTGCAGTAACCTGCCCAAGGCATTGGTGTCGAGAGCGGAGGGATTGTGTTAAAAAGAAGCAAGGATTATAACGGGTGTGAAATGACTACACAGAGATTGCACTCTGACTACCACTGGCCTCCCTGAAGGACAGGACCAAAAGAGGCTGGTCCATTCCGTTCGACAGCACCGGCTTGTTAGACAGCATGCCCCTGGGCAAATGGTCGTGAGCAGTTTCACACAGAACTTCTTGTGTCCTGTCTTAGCGAAAGCTTTGTGACAAACTTGGCTATCCGTTTGCTGTCAAAGCTGCACGTGGTACGGCTGCCTCAGCAGAGTTGCAATCTTGCACTGTTCAGGACTTAGCGGTGGGACAATCAAAGCGGTGCCTCGGGCTAGCTTTCTGCCGAAAACTATCTCAAGGCGTCAGGCACTGCCACGGTAACCTTAAAGCTTAAAACGAACCAAAGAGGTACAGTAGCTTGCAGCGGAGCAGTTACTAGGATTACATCTCATACTAGCACAGGACTTGCTTTTATCAATGGGCATGTGCGTTTGGCTCAAGTTTGGCGCCTAACCTTCTAGTAGTGCTCAAGTGCAAGTTCCGACCAACGTCCTAACTATTTGGCAAAGTCTGTTGTTGGGGAATCGCCTTTTGTCTTGGTTCCTGAACTGCAGCTTAGCTGACATGGCTGGACCCTCGAAGTCGTCGCGACGTGACGGCGGCACATCCAAGATCACCTCGTAGCCATCTCCTGGGCTGCATCAAGCTTTGGACAGGCTCCCGAGAAGCGACCATCAAGCTAGGAGCCATCTCCCGTGTTCTGGGGCCTGCTTGGTCCCCAGACTGCAAATGTCATAGCGGAAGCACATCCTGATTTCTGGCAAGGCTCCGATCGGCCCATCTGATGGAAGATGGATCTGCCAAATAGTAGCCATGACTGATTGACTATGTTGAAGTGCGCAGCTTTCTGACGGTAGCACTGCTCCCATGCTCAACAGATGTTGACATTCCTGCGGTGATCCTGACATTTCCCGGCAACTGGAACCCTCATTTGCAGGTGACAGCACTGCCTCAGTCGGAGGAGGTAGGTCTGGCTCCTCTGGCGGATCCTCGGGAGGCTCCTGTCGTGACAGGTGCTGCCCCCATCTGCCCCCGAAGCTACTTGGCAAACATCCCATCCGACCCTTCAAATCCCAGAAGGCAGGTCACAAATGCCAAGCCGTGAAGTTCCAAAGAATTTCAGCCTTTGCTTTGCTCCCTCCAAACCGTGCACGGGACACTGCTCAACTGTGGCAGATAGACTTTCACCGGATCTTGTTCCAGCTGTGCCATGATGTCCTCACATCAACTCAAAGGAGTTCCAGTAGAAATAGCAGAAGCCACAGCAGCTGTAAAACAATGCGAACATACACAATAATGACAACAGCTCACCCTACCACCATACTTAAAACATTCGAGACATGTCATAGGAATCTGAAGCCTACATAAGGATCTGTTACAGGGGTTGTGTCGCTTGCCAATTTCTTAATTTATGGCTGCTGTCCAAATACCAGACATGCAAGAAACTGCAGACGGAGGCACGCTGATGCCTGCAAAGCCTGGGACTGCAAACTTTTGCCACGGATGGGAATTGGCATGTTATCTCATGCTTGAAGTTCTTGGATAAGTTTGGAGCAAGTTTGTACGCTTCCTTGTTCGGTTCCTGTCTGCCTGCGCGTATGGAATGGTGGCTTGCTGGGTGAAAAGCGCGCCCACAAGCGCATAACAACAACACAGGATTGAACGGCGGCAGATCAAGGGAAATGCAAATACCTGAAACCCCCCAAGAAACATCAGCCCTACATAGCTGCCTGCCAACAGATCGATATTCGCTTCAGCAGATGCCCCTGGACGAGCTAAGAAACTTGTTGCACGCATGTGCGGAACACCCGCAATCAGCCCAGGCGCCCAGTCCTCAGCACATGGCCAATCAAAGCATGTGGCTGGATACCGAGTCACCCTCCAGGACTCTGGAAACCCGGACGATCTGCTTTTAGTCCGAACCGTGTGTCCCACAATGCTGACGAATTGCTCAGGAATTCTGGTTTCACATTGCCTTCTTGCACGTTGGAAACCTATGTGTGCCAGCATTAGAATTGCCTGGGCTTGGCTTACCATGCAAAATTGGAACATCACAAAGTATTCCACAAATGGACACTGAATTCAGCAGAGCTACAGACCCCAAAGAAAACTTCCAATAAACAGACTCACAGGCAATCTGGGGGTCCACACGGTGGAGCCCAAGCCATACGTGCTGAAGGCAGTCATGGCCACAAGAGGCCGTACTTTTGGTGATTGCTTGGAGGTTTGAGGGTAATTGATTGCAACTCAACTTTAATGATACTAGGGGGCCTAGGGAGGCTTGCAGTTGTTGTTTTGCACTTATACGAAGGGTCGAATTTCGCTGGACCGCCAAGTAAGCTTGGATATAGCTTGGCTGCGATGTCGACAGTAAGGGCTGCTTCTCTCGTGCCTCGCGATGTGACTTCAGATCTGCAGTTTGGACATACTTGGCTCAGTTCGGAGATATATGATTTCGAGGTCAAAGTGACTAGGACACAGTGAATTGTAAACATGAGTTTGCTCTGTCTTACGTGCTCCTTCTGCTATGGGTAGGTCCCCTGTACGCGTCTTTGGCGCACCTGGCCGAGGAAATGGCAGCTGCAGCCAGCTTAGAAATGAGCGGCACGAGGCTTTTGCAAGGGCGTAAAAGTGTGGAGCCTGTGTCAATTTGCTATTAGTCCGTTTCGGGGGCAATAGGGCTAAGCATCCTGCTTGAAGGTAATCTGGGGGCAAAGGAGTTGGCACACAGCCCGATTGGATGCCCTGAGAGCCAAGGAGTAAAGAGCCACCACCACAGCCGCCATGCCCCGCCCCGCGCATCGCCATCACGATGAACAACGCAATGAATGTAATTCCTTGTAAGGTCCTCATACTTCCGATTGAGTACCTAACTCCAAGGTGCCGAAGCTCAGGCGGCCTTGGCCTCTGTAGCAGCCAGAGCGCCGCACACGGCCATTGAGACGAAGCCCCCGAGGCCTTGCACTTCTTACGCCGTGATTGATGGAACTCTTTGTCACACCTGTGGCGACCCAAACATAACTCACTGGGGACTGGAGGGCTAAGCATGGTCAAGTCACCAAAACTTCCGGCTAGATTCTGTTTCTCCTGCTGTCTTGCCTTTATGGTGTGAAAACACTCATCTGATGTGATTGCCCTGCCAGCGACTTCAAAAAGCCCTTTCTTGCCGTCAACACAAAAGCCAACAGAACACACTGCGCATTCGTAGACTCACCGCAAAAACGCCTTGGCAAGTCCTTCAATCCTTTGCAGGGGCTGGTGATGCAAGCCTGCAAAGCAACCCCGGTAAGCTGTCACCACACTGAAATCTCTTGGCGCGCGACCGGCGTACATGGAATGCATCGCTTTCTTCTCCCAATCTTGGTGTTCATTTGCTGCATGCACTCTTGCATAAAGGGTTCATGGCAGGTCTACTTGCCTTGGCATGTCTTTCAGCAGGTCCAGCTAACCATTCTCATCACAGAGAACAAACAACATCATTGATCTACTAGGCCATGCAGGTTGCTGAGCAGTGAGCTGTGCAGCGCAGCGCCAGCTGTGCCGCAAAGACCCAGGAAGGCACCTGGATCGCCATCAGCAGCTTTCTCAAGTGCTTGTCTTGCCTCCGGATAAACAGCTTCCCTTCAAGGACCCGCTGGAGATTTGGTGAGGGAGTCCTGAGTGCTACTTATGCTCCTAAGAACAGACTGTTAATTCAAGCACCTCCACAACTTGCATCACCTTGCAGCTTCTACCCCCTGCCGCTACTACTACCAGACCGCTGGCATTACTGTGACGTTACCGCGACTACTACGACCTGATGCTACTCCTCGTGCTACAACTCCCCCAACTACTCATATGATCAGAATATGATTGATATGACTACACGTCAAGCTCCACCAGCTGCAGCCAAGGAGCCATAGACCAGCAGCATCGCGCCAAAACTTTTCCTGGTCTGCTATCTGGTGCCATGCCAAAGCTTCAAGCAAAGAAACAAAGCAATGCCAACACACTTTAGGATATAAGCTTCTAGTATAACAGAAAGCTGCCAAGCTTCGACATGGCCACAGCTCCACTTCCCGCAGTCCTCGGAAAAGGGCGTCTGACTCGATAACAGAACTTTAAGATCTGCAAGGAACCAGCACACAAGGCGGATCGTAGGGTTTTCTGCCGTTATTACAGGCTGTTCCTGGCTTCCGCATTGCTCTACCCACAGCAGCGACTGCAGCACTATTCTTCACAAGCATGAGACACCGCTCATCTGTGTCTGACAGGGCATGGTGTCGAACAGACTTTGGACTTAGCTGTTTTGCATTACAATCATTGTTTGAAGGGATCTGCTTTCAAACAGTTAGGAATTGCATCGTGAATTGAAATGGCGGCTGGGAGTTTGTCGCGGTGACTGAGCACAGAACGCTTGGCAACTTTTAGCGGCGGGAGGTCTTCACTCCCCTTTGCTTGAGCCAAGCACGCCATGTGAGCATCTTTTTGAAAAGCCTGTGTAGATCTTCCAGGCAGGAGATGGATTGCCTTAACGCTCGCTTCAGCCCACCGACTCAATACATGAATGCGGAATCAAGCCTCCTTGAACCTCAGCTTCAAAAGGTTGATGCGCTGGCCATCGACAATCCCATCCTTCATTCTGACACATCCTGCCGCGAGACTTTAGCCCCAACCCTGAACCCTAAACCTTTTTGTTCTAACTAAACCGCTCCCGTCAAGCCCTAAGAGGCCTCTGCTGCGAGTGTGCTGCGCAGGTTGCTCCGAGCATACAAGTGTCCGTCGAAGGGACTTCATTATGCTTTCGGGGCACCTATGCCTTGCGTCCAAACGCCTCTCTGCTTTCTTTCAGCTGCTCCTGGCGTCAGCACTCTGCACCTTTTGGTGCAGCGCGCACCATCAAGAGCATCAATCCCAGTGGCCGCAGTCTAGCCATGTTCGTCCTAACCACTAGTTTGTCACGCTACGTGGGCTCATCTGGGGTTGATCTCCTGTGAGACATCTTGTGAAACCTCTACTAGTGAGGTGGAGAGCTCACATTCGAACGGCTGCCTGCGGCGGACTGCAAATGCACCCCCGTCTGCCCGCAAGCTTGCGAAAATCCAGCGCGGCAGCGTACGAAAGCCGTCCTACTTCTGGTGTCCAGCATGAACATGGAGGAATAGGGGAAAAGCTCATGCGCCTGACTAGGACGGTGGCGGTGCCTGGAACTTCTCGCCGAGTCCTGGCGCGGTTACCGGGGCAATTTACGGTGTTAGATTCGAGTTCCTGATTGCTGGACCCCGGCCCAAAACCTCCGTTGGCCCCACATGTGCAGCCACGACTCCGAGATGCCCCGCCACACTGACACATGTCAAGCTACAACAGCTGCTGCGCTGCGGCAGGGCACAGACAGCAGCAGACCAGCAAGCAATTCAAACATAGCCCAGCGGTACCAACCACAATGTTACTCCACCTCTGCTTTTTATTGATGTCATTGCGAGTCTGGCTGCCATGCTGCTGCAGTTGTGTCTCACGAAGACCCAGGCCTCCTAACGGCACGCTGGATTTACGCAGCTCAGCAATCAAATGGTAGAAGCCTTCCTTGGCGACAGTTCCGAAGGACCCTGACAATGTGCCATTTCTATAGAGTTTGACAGGCAGGGCGTTTGTCGCTCTCAGACCCAAGTAGGTTCCAAAATCAGGCGGATTGGCTGGAGGTTTCCAGGTTTGATTTCTCTAGTGAATGATACTCTGAGGCCATTCCTTGCCGGCACCTGTCATGGATTTCATGTACCAAAAACGGAGCCGAACCTTGCAGCAATATGGCACCACTACCGACTCTGACAGTCCTATCTACAGCAGCTGAAGCTTCATATAACCCCATATGCTCCGCAAACTGCACCTGTCAAATTAATCCTGCAACAGCTGCCTCAGAATGACGCGTTCTTGGGTAAATGTCTGCCCTTACCAACCAACAACAGGTTTGCATACAAGATGCAGGCTTCCGGCAAGCGAACCTGGCACAAGCAAGACGGGTCCGCCATGCGTGCCCCTTGTCTCTTTGGTCTGAAGTCCTCTCTCGGGCAAATTTCTTGCACCCGCCAGAGAATTTGGACCCAAGGGTGGCTGGGGGCTGTACCTTGTGTGTCAAGGTAAGGGTGACAGGGCTGAGGTGTACATCTGGGGAGCAGTGGTTAGCGGACTGTTGCCGTGCAGGGCATCTTTTTGGCATGTGAAAAAGACTCGATGCCCCTCTACTTCCTGTTCATGCCAATATAGTCTCTCAACCAAAGCCACAAATCAAGTTGCTGGCAAGGCCACCAGACATGTCGAGGCCAAAACTACTCCCCGAGCAAGCATTGCCCCAGACTCCTCAACCATCACCCCACCTTACTCTAAAACCTCAGGCTTCAAGAATCCTTCTTCGCCTGACTACAACTAGCAGGACCACTGGTCTTGTTATCTTACTAGTGCTTTCTCGGGCGATCGTTGCTATGTGTACGCCGCTTGATATCTTGACTATGGCAACCATCCGAAGGAGTCTCAGCTGCTGGCTTCTCACGGGCAAATTGGGCCTTAGCAGAGGTTATACAGCGAGAGGTCTGCTGTTACTTGCGCAGACGATCATGCAAACAGAAATGCCAGAAGTCACGACCATCATGATTACGAGCACTTGCCGTTGTTGTTCTGGACCCTCTACATTGCGTCGCAGGCACACTGGTGTCATAATCTCCGAAAACAAGGTTTGGTCAGGGATCCTGGCTTCTCCCCTTCTTACATCGTGTTTGGCTTTTTGATTTGGAAAAGCTGCTTCTCACAATCACTTGGTTGAGATCCCCCCCCGACTCTTCCCAGCAATGTGTTCACATGCACAGGACCCTGCAATCCTTTACACGTTCTCCTCTAACATCAAGAACCCAGCAGTAGGCAGTCAAAAAAAATAATGGAAAACATCAAGGCTAACCAAAGCAACAACTGTGGGCATTTAGCCATCCTACAAAAAGCAAACATCTGAAAACGTGTGATAAGCATCGTAGCACTCATAAGAACAGCACCCATCATAGGAGGAGTGGTGAGAAGCAGCAGCAGCAGCAGCAGACAGCATGATCATCGTCCTCAAAGCGACCTTTCGTCACATTTGCAGCAGCATGCAGCCATGACATATTTGCAGCAAGGAAGCCCTAACCGTCACAGCAATCTACAAATGTCGCCAACGCCGTATCTGCTGCTCTTTTTGAAGCTCCGGCAGGCGGCAGGCACAGCCGCTGCAAAGCATCTAATAGTAGGGGCACCACACGGTCACCCAATCCAGCACTAACAGTATTCTTGTTACGATGAGCCTTAAGGTCTCATGGCATCTATGTTGCACCAGAGTTACAGCCATTTTTATTGGCAATCACTTTCTGGACAGGCCGACAGCACAGCCGGCAGGGGCTGGGATTGGGACCTCAAACACGGCCCGTACTGATTTCTCAGACCATTGCTGATCCGCTGGCGGCAGTCGCACATCCAGCAAGATTCAAGATCCTGAGACTACTCAACCTGATTGAAGCTTTTGACTGGCAGTGCCTTTGTGCCCTTGGGGCAAACGAGGCATGCCACCACATCCGCACTCCTACCACTCCCTATTCGCTGCGTCGTGATGTTGAGGCTGCGCAAGCCTCTCGACGCACAGGGGCCAGCTCATGCACTGCGGCCCGATCCTGGCGGTGCACTGGTCTACAATGCGCATTCTGCGAGCTGAAGCGATGTGTGGAGCTTGAAATGCCAATAGCATGTACCTTTAGTTTGGCAAACAATAGCAAGCTATCGACAGCAACCAAGTCCGCGAGAGGGACACTGTGGTAGTCAAAACATCTTAGCCATAGCAGCAGCAGCAGCAGCAGCGGCGGCGACGCCGCCGCCGCCGCCCCCACCGTCGCCCCCACCACCGCCGCCCCCACCACCACCGCCGCCGCCACCACCGCCGCCGCCGACACCAGGATGGCTATAGAAACGCAAATTCAAGGGTAGTGGTAATAATTCTAAGGACTTCTGGCCAAGAAGCTTGTCAGGGGAAACTGTGCATCATTTCCGTGTCGAAGACGGGCCTTAGTTCTCGGAGCCCACACACCCTAGGACATGGCAGCTGCAAACAAAGAAAGGCCCATGAATACATGCACCTCCAACTTAGGAACTCCCAAACTGCATATTCCCCAATGCCCCATCTTGAACTATGCAGCGGCTGAGTTGACGTGCTGCTGCACCCCCGAAAGAAAATGATAGGCAACGAGGAAAAAGCAGAGTAATTGACTCACCAGCAACAGCCTTTGCAAAGTCCTGGGCAATAGAAGCAGTAGGAGTAGACGTTATAGGAGGAAGCAGCGTGTTGAAGTAATCGTGGTGCTGGTGAGTAAGTAGCAGCAGCAGAAGTAGGCAAAGTCCAAGCAGCAGCTGCAGTAGCAGCGGTGGTGAGAACAGTAGCGACAGTGGTGATAATACCCTTTTCTGCAGACAAGCCAGTATCAGCCAGCATATCAACGCTGCCCCGCAGCATAATCGGATTGTCGTCCATCTCCGTCCGGCATAACCTCACAGCGCTGCCGCCGCGGTACGTAGAGCAAAAGTTGCGGCTGCTTCCCTTTGATTTACCTACTTGGTCGGGTTGGACCAGACATTTTGATTTTGGCAAAGGTCAAATCATCATCAAGCCAGAGTGGAACCCAAGAACGACTGTGTGCCAGCCAGGCCTACCCGCCCTCCGTGGGACAGGACAGAAGCTCAGCTTCCCTTCGGGTGATTCGGGTGGTGTCCAAAAATGAAATGAGACCCTAGGCCAAGCCGATGCCAAGTCACTTCAAAACACGGACGAGCGCCGTCCGAACATCATCCGGGCCATCCACACTGAGTTGCATGGGGATCCAGTCTGTCGGACAAACATCAAATCACTCTAGCTTCTTCTGATGGAAGCTGGAAGGGATTCGATCTGCATGTTTCTGTGCTTCTCCGTTGCGCCACTGCTACATTGCCAGGGTGTGCAGAAAATTCACTTTGAGGTTCAGCATGTGTCAACCCTGAGAAGCGTTCTTAACTCTATATCTGTTTCTGACATATGCATCTTCAAAAAAAAGATGTCATCACGTGACTCCAGAAGATCTGCAGACATCAGCGAAAGGTCAACTACATCAGCGGTAGGGCTACCATACACAAGCATCCAATCCTGACGTTGAACTCCTACCTAAAACAGCCGAATCTGATATGAACCATTGTCTATACTCCTAGCATCTCCCTTAATAACCCCTATAGTTGTCCCCTATGTAATCCCTTATATACCCCCCTTTAAGGATTTTAAACCCTAAATCCTAAATGGTAGTTTCCATGTTCTCTTCCATTATCCCTATATAACTCCCATATAATCCCCTTTGTAACCCCTTTTTATAGAACCTCTAAACCCTAGACCCTAAACCCTAAACCCTAGACCCTAAACCCCTTTATATGTTCGACCTTTTCTTCTATCTGGCCGGGCGGCATCACCTTGCCCACGCTCTTGAGGAAGGTTAGCTCTGCCGGACGGAGGAGCCTCGGCTGCTCAAACAAAGGGGACTTTCCCAAAACTAGGGGTTATATAGGGACTATAGGGCTATACATGGGGTACTATAGGGATATATAGGGTTTAGGGTTCAGGGCTTCCCGAAATGAGGGCTACCTGTAGAAGGCGTACGGGGTTAGGGTTTGGGGTTTCCCAAAATTAGAGGTACCATGTTTGGGGTCCCTGTAATAAGACCTCTGATGTTTGGGGTCTATATTGGGGTTCCCCTATTTTGGGAAACTTCTTGGATTTGAAGTCCAAATGCAAGGCTCCCCACATAAAATTCTTGCATACTTCCCCCAGAGAAGGATCCCAAACTGTTGGGAGCCATCTTACATGAACTGGCTTATTCTATCAGGCTAATAGGTAAACTTGGGATGCAACTGCCTCTTCGCACTTCTTTAAGGCCCAGTGACATTGTGGCGTCTAGCCTTACACTTTGGAGCTGGACCGTCAGGTCCGCCTGGCCCTTCATAGCAGCTCAACCCATGAGGTCTCAAAGCCTTTGGACTGTCCAAAATGTTGAGCTATGCCTCAAGCGCCAGGAGGCTGCTTGGAGCGAGAGCCCCAGTGCCAGTCCTTCAGTCGATCAAGAGAGCACGTCGGTCCCCACTACGTGCTGACATGCGTGCCACCGCTTCTGCATCGCACGCATTACCATAGCTCGCAACTTCAGAGGTCCGGGAACTTGTGGGAGAATTGTCGCGCTGCAGGAGCCCGCCACATGGCCTGTACCGGGCGTGATGTGTACACATGATGAACCAGCCACCAGGCCCGAAGACGCATTGGTGCTAGCTGCTAACTGCTGTGGTTTGCTGAACCTCCGGGGAAAACTGGGCCCAGATTGGCAAAGCTTGCAAACGCCAATGCTGGGCTTACAGCGTATTGAAGCATGTGCCGTATACCACGACATGTTGTCAAGTGTAAGAATGCAGCAACAGCAGCAGCAGCAGCAAAGTTGGAAGATGCCGTCCTGGTCTTCCGTTACGGTAATCCACTGGCCTGCTATTCCTGGGCTGGGGATTGGCAAAGACATGTCCAGCATCTGAAGAGCAGAGTGGGCTGATGGTTTTGTTGCTCCACAGGTGTGATCTGAGATGCACTGGCACAGTGGCACTGCATGGTCCATGCTGTTAACCAAGCCCCAGAGTTGGAAATTAGGTCAGGAAAAGGATAAGCCATGTCAGCCAAAGCAGTCTTAGAGCTAACCTTGAAAAGCGGGTGAGCACATCCAAGATTCTCTTTCGCAGATCGAACTCGCCTTCCCCCAAAAGTGCCTTAGATTGGCAGCCCAGATGCATGGCCGCACAAATGCGAAGTGCAACCATGAGGTATTTGTGAAAGATGAACATGCAACTTTCCCCAAAGGTGGAAAACAAGATACCATCGTGGCATCACAGGTACGAATGGACGGCAAATCAAGTGTGGCCAAGCCACATCCATCTCTTCCCCCAGCTGCTCGTCAAACTTGGCGACAAACTCATCGACAGAGAGCCTCATCTCTTTACATGTTGCACAACAAGGCCGAGGCCAATGGAGCCGTCCAGGTGAGGAAGAGGTGAGGGAGGCAACCTGGCGAGTGAGAGGGGAGAGAGAGAGACAGAGAAAACCCCCTGGCGTGGGAAAGACTTGGCTGTCAGGGCACGCGCAGCGTAGGATGTTGGGGTAGCTGACGTGGGTTCTGAAGATACCTTCCACCATTGCTATGCATCTCTGCCATAGCAAGAAGGGAACACGCAAACGGGAGGCCATGCGTATCACAAATTTGCAGAGGCTGAACAAAGACAAGCTACCCAGACTTTGCTTACGCACTGACGTTGTAGTTATGCTGCCCTTCTTAAAGAGGTTTACCAGCTGTACCCCCAGAGGCAAATCTTATTCCCTTTTGGTCCTCCCACACGTGCGAAATATATCTGGCCTGAAGCCAGCCACAATACAGCCTGCCTTGGTCATCTTCGGATTCACGGTAATACTTCTCACCTCGCAGGGCTGTCATTTCACAGGGTTGGGCTGAGATCTGACTAAGGCATGCAATGTGTTGAAATGACATGAGCTTCAATAAAGCCAGGAACAAAGGCTCGTACCAGAATCAGCACAAACAAATGTTCGCATGGAAGCGGCCTGGCTTCTTCGGCAGCAGACCCATTACTTCCTGCCAAAAGTCATCAGCGTTGACTGGCAGAGCACTTTGCGTTCACTTCCAGGTCAGTTTAATCTGAGTTTGGTCTCGAGGTTTGGTAGGACATCCAACCACTCGGAAATGGCTTGCTAGGGAGCTGCATTCCATTTATTATCCAGATATTCCGGCATCTTCGGGGAGGGGGTCTTCAGCAAACGGGGAGTAGATTGGTCATTCACCTCAGCGTTTTGCGCCAGCAAAGTCACTCATATGTAGTAGCTGCCTCACAAATTGCGACACGCTGCGACGAGACCTGGGGGCTACGGCTGTTTGCTGCTGCTGCCGCCGACGCTGCCGCCGCCGCCACTGCTGCTGCGTCATACGCCGACATTGGGATGGACCCTTATCCATGGGCGCTTATCAATGCCCGCTAAGTGATCGAGTCCTTCATGTGCGAATTGTTAGCAAACAAGTCCCACACTGTCCCACCTAAACACCTCTGAAGCCCTTTATTGCGTCCCTGCACAAGTGTCAGCCAGACCGAGCACCGGGCCGGACCCAGTTGCCAAGGAGTCATCCTTCAGGGCACCGGCGAGGACTTCATGAGGCTCAGTCATAGAATACTCTTCCATCTTGCTGTGTCATTTATCCTGAACTACTGTAACTAGTTACAAGGTTCATGGCCAATGCTGACTGCTGCGGACGCTTTTCCTAAATCTTGTGTCCCATGCTGCTCACGACTTGCGCTGGCAGCTGCGCCCCCCAGCTTTGTCAACCCAACCCAAATCAGAACGAATCTTGGGCCTGAAACCTTCAGTACAAGGCCTGCTCCCAAACCCTTCAAGCAGCACATATCACTCTGAGGCCGACTTTGTCGAGATCGCGTCAGCTTGGTCCAGGCGGCAAGAACCCATTCGGATCCACCTCAACTCTGACAACATCTTTCGGCCAAACATACTTCGCCTCTTTTTTGGCATGCTGACCCAGGATTCTTACAGGTGGGTAGGTTTTGGTCCCAACACGCCAAGTTGCTTGTGAGGCCTCATGTGCCTGATCACTGATAAAAGTAGCAACAAAGCTAACACAACTTGTGCAGGCAGTGTCAACTCCCTGCTCTCAGAATGGCACTCTTGCAATCTTTTCACACATCAGTAAGTATGGAGGCGCTCCTTTAGAAAGAATACGCATCAGGCAGACCTAGTTACATGTCAGGAAACACACACCCTCAAGTAAACGCTGAAAGATGGCCGCCTAGTTCAATCATTTTTGGCACATAGCCTTCTAACAAGAACAGTTCTCAGAGAGCGCACGCCTCAGTCCAAGAAAGCTACAGATTGAACTTTGTTGAAAATAGACGCGCAACCACTATGTAGGTTCTGGTGAGAAGCCAGGGTGCAAGCAGGAATGCCAATTTGTAGGGCTAACGCTGATCGGCGCGTAAAACCCCGACTGGATTGATCGCGCCAAGGTGCTCCGACCGCTCCTGCGACTTCTCGTCCTGAAGCACACAGCTTCTGGCAACGTTGCCGTCATTACCATTGCATCAGCGAAGCTGGCACCTACCAGTACTTCTGCATATGAGGTTCTGTCGAGTTTCCTTCCTCTTAAGCAGCTGCCCGCACATGCAGATCCCAAGGGTTGACAGCATGATGGATGGCAATCAGAATCGCATTACCCCCATCATTTTGCATGGTTTCCAGCGTCAGCCGCTAAAGCCAACGAAGGATCTAGTGCCTGGTAGAATTTTCTGCCGCCCATCCAATTCAGGCTAGTCATGATGCAGATTACAAGAAGGGAAGTGCACGAACTACATGACACCAATGAGCCCAGCTTCAAAACACAGTACCCTTGCCCCTGAAGAACTTGCTGTCCAATGCTGTTCTGGAAATTCTGCTTTCAAGGAAAGCCGTACTCTCACTGCCAAGATTGACGTTAATTGAAAACATCATCCCACGAATCAATGGAAAAGGCTTTAGTCCTGCACCCACCTGGCTTGGATGCGCTCTTCTCCATCTTCATCCTGCAACAACCAGGCCAGTTGTCTGAGTACGGCACGCGATTGCTAGCTGCTTTAGGGGAGCTATGACCACCAAGGTCTGAAAAGAAATGTTTGGCATGCCCAAAGCATTGTGGCTTTCAAGCCCATCCCAGTTCTGCTAAGGTTAACCCATTTCTCCGCTGAAACAAGCCCTTAATGAAACTCCGTGACCTTGACGAAGCTGAAGTTGATGCGCCCCACAGCTTTCGAGGGCCGCTCTTCAACGACTCGTATCTGGATGCGGGGTTGGAACTGAACTCAGGGATAGTCCACTATGCTACAGATGCCTAGGCCAAAAAATGAAGTGGACTGCCTGATTCCGGCTCATCAGGCAGCAGCGAATGCAGTTTAAGGAACTAAGGTGACATGGTGCAACACGCCCAGCCACAAGCTTGAGTGGTAACCCAACCTTGACCTATCATCCACCGTCCTAGGCAACCCGATAACCTGTGAGTGCCGTAACCTCCACAAAGGCATCAGCAGAAAAAGGCACACTGAAACTGCAGCACAAGCCCTTTCAGCCTTGAAGGCCGAGTTCTTGGAGAGCTCTCCGCGTGCAATCCGCGCCTTATCCTCCTGATGCACATCAGAGACACATGCAGGCTTCAAGTCCTTTGCTCCTCTTGCTACTCAGCATCCACATGCAAGGTCGCTACTGATTTAATTGCTGCTTAGCCATGCTTGCCCCAGCCATCACCCAAGATGTCCGGATCTTTGACGACCATGGACGCTTTGTCAGAATAGGGCAGTCGCAGGCCATTTCTGGCATTGATGGTGGTGCTGTCAAAGACCAGCCTTGCACAGCCGGGGTTGCTATCATCAACCCCTAATACCCTGCTGCTGCCAGCCTGCACAAGGGTCGTTGAGCGTCAAATGCTCGGTTGGTCGATTGTTGGAAGGGACTTTGCGAAATTGTTCTCATGGGGACTGTGTGAGGATTCTTCCACGCCTGCAAGTATGTATCCTTCACATGGCAACGTGCGCATGTCGCAGGTGGGTGATGGCTGAAAGGGGTTGCTTTGCACAGCGCATCACTTTCGCTGTCCACAGCTTTGAAAGATATGATTGAGGAAGGTAGCTCTTTTGGCCAAAGTTCTAGGTTAGGTACGGGCGTTCCGAACACTATCCCAGCCAGTCGCAGAACTGCTTCATCAATGCGATGGCTGCTAGAATTAAATTGCCGGAAGATGCACAGCCCGCAAACCTTAAATCAGCACGAATGGCAAGACAATAACAACATGGATGGACAATAACGCTTATTCATGCTGCTTGTTGCATGCGTTGGTCATATTCTTACACAACCCAGAGACTGCGCACATGCAGCTTCACGGGGCTCAGGAGGCCTCTTTCTGATAAGAGTTGCGGGCTGTTTGCTGTGTAGCGGGCAGTTGCCGAGATCCTTCTCAGGAATTGGTGTAGGTGGACTTCCGTACATTTGGAGACGGCAGGGGCGATCTTCTTGCAGCCTAGTGTCTCCCATTCATTGCTGCGGTCCATCTCCTCTGACATTCTTGGGGAAGCTGTTAGTGGGTGCCAAAGTTACGTCTCCTGTACAGGCCTTGGGGGGCAGTGCTTGCAACCCAAAAATGGTATACCAAAATGTGCATTTCACCAAAAAAATGGTATAGTATAAACCACAACCATGACATGACATGGGGGCCGGGTCTCCATCAGCTTCTCTTGCAGCAGCTGGATGTCTGACCCTGCAGAGGCAGAAGAAGTGTTGTTTTTGAGCTCAGCATGCATGAGCGGAGTGGCAGCGTGGCCTTGCTTGTTCGTCTCGTTCTTGAAGATGCCCAGGGTTACGTAGCCTTATACCAAACCAAGGCAGACAATGCATCCTACTAAAATCCAACCAACTTCGGGTCCTGAGCCATTGTTTTCCAGATATATCAGGTATGATTCGGTATGACTTTGTGCTGGCTCCGTCAGCACTCGCACTGGCATGCCCTCCTGCTAAACAGCTCAGGAACGAATCGCTTGAGCTCGGGAAGGATCGACCACGATCTGAGGCCACACCTTAGCTAGGATGGCTTGCCACAGTCAACAGCAACAATCCTCCCATCTGCTGATGTGAGATTGAAATTAGATGTGATTTTCTCATCATTGTTCCCAGAACTTTGAAAAAAGAAAGGCTCTTCGCCAGGAATCCAGATGGAAGGACGATTTGACCATCTCCTTCCCCTTATTGTAGCCAGATGCCGAATACACCAGACCTTGCAGCTTGGTCAACATGCACAAAAGGTTTCAGAGACGCCTGCAGGTGGCAGCTGAGTATGAGCTTACAGCCCAACACATGTCATGCTTACCGGAAAACTACACACCAAGTCCTCACCGCAGCAGCTATTGAGTTTTATGCTTCTTGCAACGGCTTCTGCTTTTCGCCAATGTCCTTTGCCCAAGGTACAGTAAAGCTCCTCGATGTGCGGATACATCATGTGAATCGCTGTTGCCCGGTGCTTCAGAACAAAGCCCGGATCCTTAGCTTTTACCATGGTTGGCTCGGCCTCTGCTCACATACCACAGGCTATGAGACCCCAAAATACTATGATCCTTACTGGGGACCCGAATAGGTACCCTTAATTTTGGAAAACCTTCAGGTCCAGCGAAAGATTTTCAAAAGGACCCGGCATTCCTGAGACGACTTTACAGCATGGAACTCCGCAAGGCAGCTTGACTTTGGGTACTCAATACAGGTCATAATAGGGATTCAGGGGGTTTCCTATCAAAGAATCTATTGGCATGCGTTGAGAAAATCCTAACAGGCAAACAAACACGGCCACGTGTCCCCACCAACGTCGAAGGGCTCAGGGCCATGGCGAATGGGCATCGTGACGAAGAGATCCTTGCAATAGTGATAACAGCAGAAGTACGTAGCAGTAGCAATAGCAGCAGTAGCAATAGCAGCAGCAAGAGCAATAGCAGCAGCAAGAATTACTAAGAATAATTGTGAGAATTGCGACCACAGTAATACCATGCGAGAGTTGCTGTTGTATTGCAGATTGCACGGGTATCTTACAGCTGGCTTCGCTACCATAGCTACTCACACAAGCAGCGCGCATTGTTTGTTGCATGAAGCAGACCTGCCTTCGAACGTGTTCATGCGCAAGCTAATCAACTGGCTGCTTTGTGCATACAGTACTTCATAGCAACTGACACTGCTTCCGCAAACACATAGCCGGATGGTGGGATGTCAACCTGTCAATGCCTATGAGTACCTGGCTGTCTCTGCTGCCCCGGGCACGTCTGGCGGGTCAGCCCATTCTCGGCCAGGGGGGATGGGCCGGTAGTCCTTCGCCGCCTAGCAATCATCTCAGGTATATGTGCTGCTCGCAGACTTGAAGTTTCAGTACAATGGCTTCGGACACTGCAAGTTCTCGATGAAGCTCTTTTAGCTTTAGCTTAGGTATCCTGCTTTCGGCGATTGATTAATGATTACAACCTCCTGCTGTAGTCGCAGCATTGAAAAGACCGGAAAGACTCTGAACATCTGTCCTATGCAGCGGATACATGATTTCCCTGACTAGTCGAACTACAGAAAAGGTGATTTCCCACAAAAAGCTCCCACTGCAACTGTTACAGCACTTCCTTCTGAGCTGAATGCACCACTTCAAGAGCAGACCCCCAGCAACAGCCCGCGCGACCGAGTCGGGATGCCTGAATGTCAAAGTCCTCGATGAACGGAAACGTTGGAGTCTGCCGCTCAGAGATATAGTGGTGGATATTCCTGGCCAACACGCTCCAGCTATGAAGCCACCATACTAAACATGCTGTAATGCCTGTAATTGGTACAGCTATCATCCTGGTGACTGGTGCTGTGCCTAGATTTCGTTGGATAATGTTGAGTAGAATTTTCGTCGCCCTTTCGGCGATGTCTTGCCCCACATAGCACTGGTGCCGATCAGAGTTACCTTCTGGACACTGAACCCATGAGTTCTGAATTCCGTTGCTGGCTGCTTGCGAAAGTCAGAATAATTAAGGCCCGTCCATACTTGATCCAAATGCCATCTACTTCACTATAATGTTAAAGCAAGGCCAGCTGCAATCTTTTTCATGATGTCCAACTCTACGTTCAAGGACAAACGGGCATGCCGAGCGCCTGTCGTAGAGCCAGGCAACGTTCTCAAAGAGTTGCCTCTGCACATCTGGAGCATCGGGAAAGTACCACTTCCCAGTGGTCGTGAAGAGGTCAGAGGAGCCTGCGCACAGAGCGCTGTCCCAAGAGGCCAAAATACTGCTAATCGACCTTTGAAAGCTGAGGTCCAGACCCATCAAGCTGCAGTGTGTCCTGAGACTGGCACTTTGGAGATTTGCGTGACATACTCCATCATCATTATCACCGTGATTCATGGAGCCCCGGATGATTTTTCGTCTACTGATTATGCAATGTGGCCAGAAGCTGAAGTCACCTCAACCTTCACATCTGAATCCCACGACAAGGCAGCTGATCCATTGCCAGGAACTCGGCAGAATTACAATCCGAACGCAGATTCCAGCAGGTGAGCGTGCATGTTGACAGACTATGAGCAGCAGCCGGTTCTCTTACAGCAGTGTACTTCATTACACAATGGTTTGTTTGCACCTGGTTCTTCGTCCCAAAGCTCAATCACTCAATCACTAGCTGCCGATGCTCGTAGCTGGGGTTCCGAACTACAGGGAAGGGGTCATCTCTAGGCGTTTGTCTAGGGAATGCCCGAGCCAATATTCCTCTAGTGCAACAAATTCAAAAACACCCAACCTGAGCTCGTGTCAATGAAACACAATCCTTAGCCCCTGCGATGACAGGAACACCTCAAAGGAAATCTACACCCAACACCTGCCAAAAGAGTCCAGTCAAACCAAAACTGACAAGTACTGCCGTAATGACGCATCCGTATGATCCAAGATGACCTGACTTGGCCTTCAGGATTTCCACAGATCCCCAGCCAGCCGACCAAGGGCCCATACGGCTTTGATCCGGCCCCATCTAAGAATTTCATGTGAACCCTGGCTGTAGCCTTGGCCCGATCTTCAGACAGGCATCATGTTGCTCCCTGTGGTCTCATACAGGAAGAAGAACTGCCGGATCTCTTCGAACTTCCCCATTTCCTTCTCAGCTATGTTGTCCTTGCAGGGGCTCTGCTGAAGCCATAAAGGTTCAGGGCGAAACTCTGGAGAACGTTGGCTTGAAAATGCAGCAAAGCCAGGGAAGCCACGCTGTCTTGACCAGCATGTCTTTCCCTGCAATACCAAGAGCCTTGAAGCATCACCCTGGTCCTTGATAAGCTTCTCCTGCCACTTCGCCACATGCCGCGGAAAAAGATGCTTGATGGTCTCCGGAGCGCGGAAGTCGTTCCTGTTTAAGAGATGGACTGCCGAGACCCTAAAACTTGGCGAGCGCACCGTTTTGGAAAAGAAAGCACATCTCACACTCCTAACCTTCTCAATGCAGCCGACTGACTTCATAAGGCCTTGTAGCTGGGCCGAAAAGTCCCAGTGCTCAAACCTTGGCCGCGGCGACTGATGTTGCGGATGCGCGGTACTGCCCCCTGCATCCACCCCAATGTCACCTAGACAATCTCACGCGGTGATTGCACGGCCTTTCAAGCCCTTCCTACTTTGCAATGTTGGCAGCCAATCAATGGAAAAAGACTCGTTGAGTCGGAGCAGCATGTGGTCAACAATGTCCTCAGTGCGACAGATTTGGTGTGCAGCTCTGAGCAGCCCTGTCCACACTGTATGCGATTGTCCTGCTACTACATAAGCCGCACCATCACCACTGCTGCCACCGCACCAGCAGCAGCACCAGGACCAGCACCGCCACCGCCACCCCCACCACCACCACCCCCACCCCCACCAGCACCACCACAACCACCACCCCCACCGCCACCACCACCACCACCACCACCACCACCATCACCACCACCACGACCACCACCACCCAGACCAGTCATTTTTAGTAACAGCAACAATCAGAATTACTACTGCTGACTCCTGACATTGCTACAGCTGTGGCTGGCGAATGGCCTGTTTGCAGGCCGGCCCAACATAAAAAAGGGAGAGATCTGGGACGATTCTCATCAGAATGCAATGAGGCATCAATTCTCATCAGAATGCAACGAGGCATCAACGAGCGAAATCAGGAAAACCCAACCAAGCATGGGACCAGCCCAGTGTTGTTCCTCGCATCACGTTGTCCAGTATTGAGCACTTTGCTTACTTGGGTCTTTCATATATTTTGTCCAAACCTTTAGCGACCCCCTGCTGTGGCCAAGTTTCTGCTGCAATCTCCCCCAGGCGGTTAAAGTTCAGCCCAGGGTGGCGCTTTCTTTCCCAATCTCCTGGCTTCCAAGCGGACAGATGTCGGGTGAGGTAGGCAAGCCGGATCTCACCCAGGGTGGCCATACTGTCGCAGTCCCAAAACGGGATCGGATACAGCCGGTTGTGGTGTCCAAAGTGTTTCTGCTTCCTAAATGATGCCCCCGTTGGCATGTCTCATGAGTACCGCCTAGGGTCAACAAGCACGTGAGGCATCAGTGCCAGAAGCCGGTCTGCTGGTTCAAGGCAAGCACAGCCTACTGGAATGATGACAAACATCCTTCGCAAATGCGTTTGCTCTTCTTCAGCAGCTTGCGGTCGCGGTCGCCCAGCTGTTGGCTGCAACACTCGAGCACCTGAGCAATGTGGCGAACTTCTCTAGCCCCCTTTTTAAACATTCAGTCGTGCTCGAAAATGTGAAGCCCCGGCTCAATACCAAACCTGTCCAGTTGCCTTGTCCAGCATCGCATCCGAGAGGTGCATCAAAGTGTGCCATGTGGTTATGCCCCAGTGCCTGGTCGAGCATGGCTGGCAAATATGTTGAACATCGTTTTGATTGAGAAGCATGCGTTGCTAATGTGCCCTAAGCGATCCAACCGATTCGCTGAGCGCTGGGCTCGTCCAGCTTGTGCTTCAGCACATCTCGCCAAAGACCTGCAGTGCAGCTCAACAACCACAACAAAGCATCTGATTTCAATCGAAGCCAGAACAAACGCCAATGCTGCTACACAAAATGCCCTGCTTCCCATCTACATTCCTATAGGCTATAGCTGCCAACCACCTCTTCAAAACCCCAGCCCTTGATTCAAATCAGCATGCCAAGGTAACCCATCAAAAGCCTTTACCGTGCCAAGTCTCGGTGACAGTCTTTGTCGAGGTTGTACTCGTTGCCTCGCTCCCAACCTGGTTCACGTATGGTGCAGAAAATGTTAAGCGTTGAACTCCAACAATTGCCATGGGCTTCTGGTAAGCATCCACCTCGCGCGAAGGCTAGACTGAAACAGCGCTACGTGCGTAGCCACACGGCAAAAACCTCCCTGGCTACCAAAGCTGTTTTCAAACCAACCGTGGACCAAATCAAGCCGTGGACCTGCACGAAAGTGTGCCCAAATTCAGCAACCAGAATGCCAAGAAACCCCTGAGCGGCGCATCGCCCAAAGGAGTCAGCATGCTCCGACCAGCATGCCGGGCCATGTTGTACTTCAGCAGGTTCCACTCCTTCGGTTCGACAAGCCATTTGACAAGCGCTACGCTGGAACCTGAACCTGATAGCAGGCCAACAGCCCCTTTAAAAATCAGCACTCTGAACATACGAGCGCCATGAACGCCTTACAAGGTGACGGGCTAAGCCACGTCAACGCGGGTACGCTCACATCAAGTGGGAGATTTACCTCGTGCACGCGGCCAGCAACAGTCGCAGCAACCCCGCGTGGAGTTACATCAAATGAATCTTGATTTGCATCTCCACTCGCGCTGACCCGATGCGACTTCTAACACACCCCAAGGCAGATAACACAAGCCTTCGTATTCCTCGCGTGCTTCCGGCAATCCCCTGCCAGGGCACGTAATGACTACACCGTCGAATGAACTGCTCCAGCAGCTCATGCCCCTTGAAGGAACCAGCTGCCTTCGGACGGTTGGATTGTGAAGTCTGGAGGTCCTACTGAAAGGCTACAGTTTAGACTGGATTGTGGAAGCAGGGGCACTCCCAAGCCGACGGCTAGCTTGCAGTCGAAGTTGCAACGTCCACCACAGTGCGGTTGTACAGAAGCTTCCTGGGATCGCGCAGGAAGAGCTTCATGGCACAACATTCCAGGGCCTGCTTGGCATGAACAGGCAGGTGCACTCTAGCCAACCGGCCAGTGCATGCGCATGTCTCATGCTCTTACAGCTTGTAGACAATCTGATGTACGGTTACCATTGGTCCGACGCCTAAGCCCAACAATCCTTAGTCCAACACCCTTCGCTGCACTGAGGAGCCGGGTGTCAGGTCATCAAACTCTGGTTCCAGTGGTTGAAGCAGAGGTGGCTCGGCGGCAGCCATGAATGCAATGCCTCGGCTGTGTCAGTCAAACATTGGGACCTTCATGCCGAGATAGGGCAAAGCCCGGCGGGCTGTAAAGCTAGATGTTGAGTTGCAAATCACCCATGGAGTCGTTGCAGCTGGCCAACATACGAGATGCAAGCTGGCTGCACTTCGACAAGAAATAATGACTCGAGTCTTGGGGCAGCAGAGGCGCCACTGAGCTCGACATGGCCACCGTCACTCGTCTTGTCGTCACCTGCAGTCAGCGGGCGCGCGCGCACACGCTTTACAGCCACCATCTTGGCAATCGTGTTTCGAGAAGTATATATTGAGGAGCGACGGCTGAATCAGAATACAATATGAAGCAGCTGTCTCTTATTCGTGTGGCAATAGCCTGGCATCTTCCAATGAGCAAGCACTAGTTGGCGAACACTGTTAGCTGGCTCCGGTCTTCGCCCAAGCTATGAAAGAAACCATGCTGTTCTGAAGCAGAGATCCAAACCTGACACCCAAAGCTAAAGGTGGAAGCCAGAGCCTTCAGGGCAAAAGATCCGCCCCCACATGTCGATGTCGACACGTCGTCTCTCCTGGCCAATGTATCAAAAATCTCTTCGGAGCAGGCTCTCAACGATACCCAGTCCTCATCTCGCCCTCGAGTGAAGAAGATCTCCCGTCGGCGTGGCCAGCAGCCTGCCAGAACCGAGCCCGCGCGTGCTCAAACAAACCTGACATTGCAGAGGCATGCACCTTCCGGCAATCTGGCAATGACCTGCTTGTTGTTGAGTGTCTTGCTGTTGGTCCTTAGCAGCTTAGCAACGGTCCCTCTATGGCACAGCTTAGTCGGAAGGCAACCTCCCAGCAGTTCCTGCGAATATCTCAACCAAGCGACCAGTCCAATCCGCCCTCAAGCCTGGCGCAAGCGACCAGTCAAATCGAGCTAGGTCAATGGCATGTGGTGAGCCCAGCAAGCTTTCAGATCTTGGAACGAGGGGCAGAACCAAATCGCCATGCTTCAACGCGATAGCTGAGCTGTCGCTGCTGCCAAGCTTCCTCAGCCCCACCAGCGAGCAGGACGCGCGCTCCCCATTTCCATATTACATGTACTTTGGAATTGCACTGGGACTTCAGCATGTAGTTCTACTACCTCGAAAAATTCAATTCTGTGTGCCTTACCTTCTCACACCCACCCAGCGACTGAAATTCCCCATGTCCCTTTCATGTGCCAGAGGCTCTGCAACAGCTTGCTAGAGCTCTTCTTGCTGCCCAAACCTGCTGCGAGGGTTATTGGCAACCTCAGATGCGTCTCTGCAGGTTGTGTCAGCTATTCGGCTTGACCCTAAGTCATCTCAAATCTGCCTCTGAACTGCATGCTTGCGGCCCTTGATTGGCCTGGGAGAAGCGGATGCCATCAAAACTCAGGATGCCCCTCTTTCTCTGTGGAAGCACACGCATGAGGCCCTTCCTGAGTGTAGCAGGAACAGCAAAAGCAGTCGACTCCGATTGAAGCAATGCTGAGGGAGAGCTTACAGTCACATCAGCTGAAACTCTGGGACCTTGCCAGCCAAGCCAATTCCTCAGCATGATCTGATTTGGGCCAGGCTTCTGGTCCACGGCATGCTGGTTGCCACCCTGAACGAAGATGTTGCCGTCAGGCTTCACAGTCAGCGCAATGGTTTGATCCTAAGGTAGGAGCAAAATCCATGGCAAGCCATACTGATAAAGATGTACGCTTTCGAGACAACTTGCGCCCGTCACGTGTTTTTAAGTCATGACCCTCATGCCACCAAGCGGTGGCTCAAGCGCGGCCCAGGTACAGCAATGGGGCAGCATGCAAAGTCATCCTGGCACGGCTCAGTTTCAAAAGATGCTTCTGAAAGGCTGCTCGATGTCTCTTTGTGCTACTGCATCACATGCGCTGCTCACGCCAAACTGGCTGCCGTTTAAAACTTGCACTGAACAGTGTAGTCACTGCTCAGTGCCAACCTTCTTGCTGTTACCAGGTTTTATGCGCCTGCTTGGGCATATGAATCAGCGGCGCCAGGCAGCGGATCTCGCGCTTGGGCCGGTAGCCCTGCGCAAAGGCTAGAGAATAGCAGCAATCGCTGCTGCCATCATTCAGAAGATGATCTCCTATCGACACCGTGTGGGCACCATATGCTGGAGCGATACTCAATACTTCAGTCGAAGAAACATCTGCCATGCTACCCAGAACATTCCAGGTCCAGCCATGGTAGATCCAGATGCCCCAGGGTCTGCAAAAAAGCGGCTACGGGATGGCAGGACGTGTCTGTAGACAAGGCCTCTGGCAAGTAGCCAACCAGCAGATTGGAGAATCCATACGTCGCTTCGAGGAGTGAGCCCTCACCAGAAAGGAAAGAATGCAAAGTGTCTGGTGAGCAGTCACAGTACGTCAGTACATTTTTGCCAAATCATGCGAGACAGCAGCCTGTAGGGTCACAATGCCGTTCTCCCGCTGCAATCCGGGTGGGTCCTGCATTCGCAAGCACAGGTCGGATTTTTGTCCCTGGGCTGAATCAAAACATGCATAGCTCCTGCTGTGATGCTCGAAGCTCTTGGCGCCTCGTAGGTGACATGTCTTCGTCCTCTCGCCACAAGGCTGCTTCGAGCATGCCAACTGCGCATGACCAAAACTTGCCCGTTTCGAGAAAACATGTGCTGAAATAAGACGGATCTGTCTAGATGGCAGAAGGCCAAGCACAACCAACAAGTGCCTTACCTTTGCATGTCTGCAACATGTTGGTAGCGGACCATGGCAACAACTATCTCCTCCTGAATCTGCAACTCATGTAAGGCTACGAGTAAAGTACACTCCGAGACGTCTGCAACTAATTCTCAGCTTGCAGCGTGGCCTTGCTACCAACGCGAGCTACTTTTGTTCAAGTCTCTGCATGCGCACTCTTGCCCCGTCCTTGCCCTTGCCTTTGCCCTTGCCCAGGACATCCTTCACCTCCTCAATGGATTTGCCCAACGTTGGGCCATCTCAGTCTCAAGATTGTTGACTTCTACAGGATCACGCCCTATATCACCGCGCAGGGTGCCAACAATGACACATTGCTGTCAACTCGGAACCGCTGCAACATTCCATTTGGACTGCCTGCTGGGTCAAACCAATACTTTCGAGGCATATCCTAAAAAAACTAGACAACGCTTGCGCAGTCCTTGCCCGGTTTGGGGCGGTCCCGGTGCGCGATCTCAATCTCCTCTTCCGGCTCGCCTGCAGTCATTCACTACATCTGTTTGGCTTACACTACGCCTTATCACTTTTTGGAAGCTCAAGGCTCTTTATCCTGGGAGGCCAAGACAGCACTGCAGCAACCAACAGAGCCGTCAGGATCTCCGCGGCTTTGGGATTACAATGGTCTATAACTTGACGCTGAGGGGTTCTTTTTCTTGACGCTGCGGGTTTGCAGCTAGAAGAGGGAGAGCTCCAAATAATTGTGATTCAAATTAAGCTACATCAGGATGGCAAGGGTCGTATCCAAAAGGCCGGAAGATGCTGGACGTCAAATGCTAAGGCTAATCAGCCATGGCAATGATGGCTGTATCAGCAGATGCACCGCTGGCTGTGCTCATTTCCTCTGTTGACCTGAATATTTTTGCCAGCACGGCTTCACGCCGGGGCATGCTAGAGACAGTCCAGGCTTCCTCTGTACGGAGCAGTGACCTTTGGGATGAAAAACCTTGATCAAGGATGCTTTCAGGCCTTGGACGTTGAAGATGAGACCAGAGAAGTGCAGCACCATGGGGTTCGTGTTCCTCAGGCACTACGTGTCAACAGACATGCCTCGTCGTTTCTCCTGTGATTATGGCAGGCGGCGACCTGCACTGCCGTGAAAGCAGGAACATGAAAAATACTTCAAGGGAGTTGAAATAGAACGTGAGTTGCAATCCATCATTCACGTTGCGCACTGGCTGTGAACAAGGCCACCCGTAAGCTCATTATTTGTCGAGATTTGAACAAGTGAAATCACCCCAGTCTTTTACATATCTCAAATTTTGCAGAAACAGCGAGACGATCAAAACGACCCGAGGCGCTTGTTGAAATTGATCATCAGCTTGCCTGATCGTGCTGACTCAGTGTCTACCGTCTACTGCTGCCCTTGTGGCTGACGCGTAGTTTGAGGCAAGTGCCATCATCTCGCAGTATTGAGCTGGTGCCGCATTGCTTGATGCCTCGCAATGTTTTTTGTAGCAGAAAAGTCCCAGTATGCATCACCGTTCCCTCACATCAAAAAAATCGGACAGGGTCAGCGAGGACGAAGCCTTCGTAGCGTGACATGGCAGTGGGAGCCACGAAGGGAATGTAGCGCTGCGGATTGCAATAGTGAGGAACCTGCATCCACAAGGACAAACAACACTCGCAGGAGACTCAGTACTTTGGGTGGTTGGAGGCAGCCCTGCGACGTCGCATGCCCATCTGTGGATGACATACGTACAGCAAGAATCAGCTGCAGCATGACGGAAGCACAACTACCCCAAATGCCTGGCCAATGTTGAGGTCGAAGTTTGCCTTCTGCTTCATCGGTGACCTTTGTGGTGTCTCTGCGTCTGCAGTACGATGTTAACAACGACATCTGAGAAGCATGGCTTCACTTCTGCCCAACCAGAATCTCCAAGTCCCCGGCACTGTGGTGATGCAACCAGAGACCATGACCAGATTCCCGCGACGATGCACCATGAGCTTCTCTCCACCCACGGTCCTCAGATGGGATCACAGAAATCTGACACCGCCTGTGACAACTGCGTCTTGCACACCTTACCTGGACACTTCTCCGAAACGGGCAGCGAAATACAGGAAGGACCACGCGAGCAATCATATTTCACCCTGCCGTAAACCTGAAGCTCTAAGCAAATTTTGGCAAGATGCAGCAGGTCGAATCCAGCCCATTCTCCACGCAACTCCATGTCAACCGAGACCTGAGGAAAAAGTGCCGGAGGTCTGCAGAAGTATCGGCGAGTCAAAACCCGCAACTTGGGGCCTGCGTTCGGGATCTTTTGTAAACGTAAGGCCTCGCTCCTCCGTCGACAAGCTACCACGACAACAACCCAAGCAGGCCGTACCCAGTGTTTTGCCAGATTGCATTCGACAAATCGCGGACTCTCGATGGCGATGAGTCCCCCTGGCCGTAAAGCGGGACTACGTAGAAATCAAGTCAAATCAAAGTGGACATCTTTTTGAAGTCTTCTTGTTTCAGCAGCCACTTCACTCTCCGCATGGCCAGGCCTGCGCATTGCTGCCATCTGGGTAGGGCAAGTCACCCTCCGGGATCTTTGGCAGATCGCCTAAGCATTGCAAAGCGGCTACTCCCGGGGCCTGAATGGTTATAATGCTTTGTTGGTGCCACGCGCTAAACGGTAGGATAATACTCAAATTCAACGGAAGGATACTGCCTAGCCGTTACATTGCTCTTCACGTCACCCCAAAGCGAGCGGCACGTGCTTACCACCAGGGCTCCCAGGCACTTTCGGTCTCGTATCCTTTGGTCAATCCAACAGCCTCGAAACATCAACAACCTAAAATCGAGAATCCCCTTGCAGTGCGAAATCCATTCTGAACTAAGCCCTAATTCAACGGCGGACCTTACACCCCAAATGTGCCGTAGACTTACTTCATCTTCAGATAAGTTAGGGTCCCATTTTGATGCCCCTAAATATGATAAGGTGCCGTAAGAGAATCTATAACCCCATTTGAGAACAACCCTTTTGAATAAATCAAACCCTTTTGCCCCAAACCTTCCAGGCTCCTCGCTTCCAGCCACCAGGCCCGGCTTGAGAGGCTCAGACTGCTTCCTGTGGTTTAGGCTTTGGGATTTAGGGCTTAGGGTTTAGGATTTGGAGTTTAAGGTTTAGGGATTAGAGTTTTGAGTTTATCATTTAGGATAACTCCAACATTTGACATGGATGCCGCTTGAGGAGCCTTAGAGTGATTGCTTGTGTGAGCGCTGGTTTCAGTTCGGATAGGGATAGGCTGGGTATTGTAGCGGTATTGTGGGGTTGTGTAGGAGGATATTGCAGTGATATACGGATTTAATCTCCCCAAACTGCCATGGAAATCCTTATGCCCCGTCTTTAAAAAGACACAACTTGCCTTTATAGGACCCGTTTCAGGACAAAGTATGCGGATACTCTAGCAACCCCCCACAGTTTCGTAGGCCCAGCCGGGTAGTGGAGAGATTTCGGTACCTCCAACCCTAAACCAAGGGTCTTGTGCTGAACGGATTATGATGGTGCTCACCTACAAGCGTGTCATTTCCGTCTATGACAACAAGGGTTCAGGGTCCAGCAAATAGAAGGCAAGTATAAACTTTTCTGTGGGCATCTTGGGCAAAAAGCTCCACAAGAAAGGCTTCCAGGAACCCAAGCACTTGGCTCTGTGCTGTTTCTGGGGCTGTCAATTTCGGCCCAGACTTGGGGCCTGCAGGATGTCCTTGCTTGGAGCATTGCGTGCTTGACCGAGCCTTTAAGACTTCCATACGTTTACGGTTTTGACACTATGAGATGAGTTGGCATGCTGCGACAGTTTGGTGGGACAACTCCTGTCTCTATGCGCAGGCAATTGCATGTTTTGCTTTCAAAGCCCGGGGCATTCAACCTTGAAGTTGATAATTTGCATTTTGGAGACAAGCTGCTCATGCAGCCGGTGCTGTCGGCCACGCACCTGCCAGCAAGGAAAAGGACACCTAGACACAATCCAAGTACATTGTGAATCATTACACAAAATCATACAAAATCCAGATGCACAGCCTAGCCCTGCCCTGCCTCATCATGGCGCGCAATGCCCTCAATGAAAACCATGGCTGCCGTGTCTTTCTTATCCAGCAAAAATAGGATTATGGGATGCTTTTTGGTATGGGCTTTGGCGAATTTGGGCTGTGGCGGAGGGCTCACGTGTCATCTTGAAGGTTATTGAATGTCAAGAATCGCAATAGCTCGTTGAAGGTCATTTGCATGTAAAAAGATGCCGTGTAGGAAGCCTAGGAGATGTCATCGTCGAGGCCCTAAGCGTCAAAGTTGGGGGCATCACAGAGAAAAGTTTGTGGAGACGATGAAAGCATGGTGGTCCCTGCCTCCGCTACACTCACTGGCTCAAGCCCCGTCTTGTATGCCAAAGCCAGGCATGGCAGCACGAGAGAGTGTGGACGAAGGTCAGAATCGAAGGTCAGAATAAGAACAGCTAAGCTCTCCCACACCACAGCGCAAGCCCGCGACACGAGCAATTAAATGGCTCTTCTGGGGGAACCCCGCCACAACGGCTGCCGTGCCCGAAAGCCGTGCTGGGAAAAGAGAAAGCAATGGAAATAAAAGAAACCACCAGACAAACTCTTCGCTTACTCTTCGCTTGCAGGGGACCTAAACAATCGCGACACCTGACAGCTCTGCTTAGAGTGGACGCCCCTGAAGTCTAAGAGCCACACCATCTCGGAGGTTTGGACAGCCTGGCGACCAAGCTCACCAACCGCAGCTCTTGCTGAATGCCGAATCACGGCGATAACGTCAATGAAATCGAGTAATGCTCTTGGAGGTGTTCGCTAATCAGCTTCCTCTCCATGCCCCGCTTCCGCGTTCACACTGGCGCCTGCCAATGCGAGCTGCTCTTGTCAGCACCGTTGGCAATGTCGATGTGGGATGCCCGCAAGTCCTTCAAGCCGACAGACCAGCAGCTCCAAATCGTCACATCTAGGCATAATGTAGGAATTGGCCAACTCAAGCTGATGTCATCATGGCTGGGTGATCACGATCAACGGCAAACCTTGCCGACGGTGTCTGCGAATGAGGCCATCTGCCTTACCTGCCGCCGGCTGGGAAAGAAAAGGCTTAAGAGTGCCATCACGCAGCGAGCACCCGACTGCTCCTATGTGTCAAATCCTGTTTTCATGATGGGCGAAACCTTCCACAGCAGTTGCCGGTGACCACCATTTCAGCTGCAGAACTGCAGCATTCATTGCAGCGAGTTTTCTTGGATGACGACGACTGACAAGGCCAGGATAAAGTTGTAAGCTTCTACAATGCGACTTGAAGACCCTCACAACCAACGTGAATACATGTGAGGTGCAGAAGCCGTCATGTTCTGCAGAGCTTTGCGTTTGCAAAAGCATGCAAAAGCCAAAGTCGGCACTAGGCTTTCCTACGAATCACCACTCGAAGAGTCTCCAGCCTCGGCTGCTGCAGCACAATGGAATGCAGGCTTAAAGGGTGCACACTGCATTGACACAAGCTTGGCCGCGGACTGTGGTTCATGGGCCCCTGCGGGCCAGTCCCCAAAGCTAGGTGCCTCGTCATAAGCAGCAGTCGCATCAGTGCATACCCCATATCGCGCCATCATGCGTAGCATGCTCGATGCCTGCTCCACTCTACTAGACACCAAAGGACAATTGGAAATGACAGCACTTGATCTGAGGGCCGCCTGGCATGCTACATGTTTGCATTCGCAAGCTCTGTCTGAGAGCATTTGGCCCTGAATTAGTTCGGGGTTGTGACATGTTCTGCATGCACGCGGTTTCCAAGCCATGGCTCTGTGCATAAAATACGAGGTTCCGCATCAGAAAGGTACGCAGCCTCAAAGCAAGCAAAGCCATGAGAAAAAGCCAAGCATCGCAGACGCCGCGATGGCCCCGCTGACGTAACGCTTGGCCTCCTCGAAGGAAAGTGGCTTGACAAGCGCGGAATCTGTGGTCGTAAGATTCGTATTTTCTGTGCTGCTCACCTTGGCCCTGGACGAAGTTGAATTAAAACCTAGCCGGACCAAAAAGCTTCGTAAGTTAAATGCCTCCGGGGCACCTGGGCGCGCGTTCTCACTAGGCACATGGTGAATCATGGTGAAACACAAGACAGCTACGCTGAAGCAAATTTCCAGGTCGCCGTCTGGAACAAAAGCCAGGCCAGCTTTAAGGAGGCATCTGCATGACTTGGGACTCAGGAACTCATCCAGACCCATGTATACACACCCAAGAAGTCAAAGACTTTAAACAGCAGGAACCCCAAAAAGGGCACATCTGCACGAGCCATAGACGTTATGATGCACTCCGTGTTGCTGAGAAACCCGGTGGTTCGCCCACTGGCCTGGACGGCCTGCGGCACCTCCATCCCCCTCGCCAGGCAGCTGGCTATCGAGGAGGCCAATGTGCATCCTGCTGGGGATAGCTTCAAATGAGTCCTTCTTTAGAATTATGCAGGGCTGCAACAAGGATTGCCAAAAGATGTTCTTGTGATTTTTGTGCCGTTTTTTGGGAAGTCCGTCTAATCATCTGCATAGTGGTTCGGGGCTAGACAACGGGAGTCAAAATTGTGGCCTCTCGTTTCGGAGGGGTGCTAAGAACAAGGATTGCACTGTGCTCTGGTGTATTTACGGGCGATGGATGCGGCCAAACCACAGCTGCAGCTCTTGAACGCGCAATGAGAAAAATCAACAGCAAAAAACAACCGATAACATAAACAACCTCGCCACCCACAATTGTAATGGCGGCACGAAAATGAAAACGATTGCTCCAGCAACAAGAACCAGATGAGCCGCAGCTTTTAATTACTACCCGGGCCTTATGCGGCATTTTAATCCACGGCCCCTCATCTCGTTCGCCTTATGTTTAATCTTGTATTGTAGCTTGACAAACTGACCCGATCTCGTTCACCATGTTTCAAGATGTACTGGGCTTTCGTTGCAAAGGAAACTGTGGCCTATCTCGTTCAATCCAAGGCTCTTATCTCGCTCCCAGAGGAACGCTGAATCCAGATGCAAAAATACCAACGTGCCTAGCCTTCGACTCTCTTGCGCAAATGTAGGCTGCTCAGATGGAATACCGGTGACGAACGACAGTCCTATCTCCCTTTCAGGGCTTTGCCACAGTCTAACTCCATTGCGAGAAAGCAGGCAGCAGGCCCCACCAACCATTTAGTTAATGCTGTCCGGTAGCCTGGGATCGTGCGCGGTAAAACAAGGGAAAAAACTTCGTCGGAGGGTGGAAAGCCCCTGTGTATCAACCCCCCAGCATCAGCCCAGAATTGGTTTACCACGAATCACTGCCACGATGCGGCTCTAAGACCTGTCAGCACAACATTATCTTGGTTCTTGCAGTGAGGCGCCGTGGTCCTGTGCCATGCGTGTGCGAGGTCTTGACCATTGTGGACTTGAAGGCCGTGCACTCGCCAGTGATGCCATTGCACAGCACATCCGTCCTTAACCGCTCTGAACCAGCAGGCAAGACGCATGACACGACCCTGAGCGCTCCAAAATAGGCACTGCCGTGTACTCAAGAAATACTGCAGTAACGAGCGTCGCTTCCATCTCATCTTCACCTGGCACTGGCGACAGAAACAATCAACTCATGTTGCTGCAAGTCTGACAGTGAGAGGCGTTGAGCCCCTGGCTCTCAGCGAGGTGCCCGCCTGACAAGAGCAGCTGGCTCTGAATGCCCCATGGATCGCAACGGCAAGAGTCTGGCTAGAGATACAAATGGAGGCTCGGGCAGCGAATGTAAGTCGCAAAGTCGAAACATGTCGAAATGCCCAAAACCATTTGCCTGCCTTTCACCAGAACCCACTCGGGGCCCAGGGCCGCGAGTTCTCTGGCAGCCTGCCTCATGGCTTCCACCTTGATAGGTGCAGCACAGTCCATTGCACGGGGTTGGAATAGTGGGACAACAACTAAGTTTGGTCTCTGGTTAAAGAGTTGATGATAAGCATCCATGAAGATATCTACTGACTGCCTGCACCCCAACATCTGCACAACACGTTCTGCGCAGCTCAGCTCTCTGCACTATCGATGTCATCGCGTCCCAAGAGAAGCCGAGCCTTTTGCACATTTGATGGCTCAAAGATGCGGGACTAGCCCTGAACATCCACTGCCTTGACCCTGAGTCGGCCTCTATCAACGTCCTACAAAAGAAACTTGGAACCAACGCTCTGTGAAGGCGCTTGGCCCGGAGCTTAGGTCTAGCTATCAGTGATTAAAACGGAGTGGGGGTACCCACTCTGTTGAGAATTTATGTGTTGCGGATTTTGATGGTTCACAGCCAAACCGAGTGCGACTACCCCATGTCATCCCCAGCGAAGGAAACCCCAAACATATCTGCCTGAACAGGACAACAAAGAAAGAATTCCTGACAACGCCCCCCGGCGAACTCAACGCTCCTCGGGCAAATTGGGTGTGATGATGGTGGCCAGCGGAAACCTCAGCTGCAACTATGTAGGCTTCAAACAAGAGCAAACGCCCGGCATGACAAAGCTGCCTCCCTAATTTGGCAGCCTGGAAGCAGCTCTTTCTTGACGCTGTCCACTGCATCTGGCTGCAGCAGCCTGAAGCGCGAATAGCAATCAAGGGTAGAAGGGGGCGAGCATAAAGGACCTCATAAACGGCGAAAGAAAAATTGACTTGCGCAACACAACCCCAGCAGGCATGCTTCTAAGTAGAACCGGAAGCAGTTTTGACAGCATCTCGGCCAGATTCCTTCTTGTAGATCCGGCATGTCACCACTTCAATTCGACCCAAGCAGCTTATGCCCGCTGGTTGAAACCATGACCTCACTGGTTCAAGCTACTGGTCAGGTGGCATGAGCACTCAGATCACGTGACACGCTGGAGAGGTAGCTCCGCGAGAAGTTACATGAGCCCTCTTTCACATGTCGGCTGGTAAGACCCAGAGATGAGAGATCAAGCTATCGTTGGGGCGCAGGGAAGACAGATAGCATCCCGTCTTCTTGGCACTTTGCATACAAGGCCTCCATGATGGAAGTAATGGGACACTAAAAGACCTTCTGTCACTCCTGCACATCCAAGATTGTTGAGGCATGACTGAACACGGCCATGGGCATCAACGCAAGCCCTCAAATCGATGTCTTCATGTTTTCTACTGCTGCAAAAAATGTGTTCCAAATGTATTCCTAGTGCTCAACAAACATAGCAAGCACAAAATGCAACAGTTGCCCTCCCAGTCCTCCTACTTCCTCTACCATCCCTCAGAAACTTGTCCTCACCACAACCCTTAGCAACCCGTGATTCCTCTGCATGATCGAACTGTTGACAGCATGTGGAGTTAGAGTCTAACTCCACATGCTGTCGCGAAGAAACCCTTAAACGACCTTTGAATGGCAAAGCCGCGGGGTCGACAACGAGGACACGCCGCCAGCGCTCTGCGGGTGCCACGTGCTCCTCTCACGAGGCCAAGCAGGAACTTGCCAAGTTTCCGCTCCGCGGCTTCGCACCAAGAAGCTCTGAGCAAACTACAGCATCCGGTGCTAACTGCAAAAAGCATGATTTTGGGCTTTCTTGAAGATTGCTGCAATTTCCGCACGGAGAAGAGAATTTAAGGCAGAATTTGCCAGTGCTCTCTGGAACAAGTGTGCTACAAATGACAGGGCATCTCAAGTTTGCACACACAAGTCGGCCTTCAGCGCAGTCGCAACAGCACAGACAATCTCTGTAGTGGCCAGCATCCCTGTCTTCACCTGAACGGACATATTGCCGTTTGCGTCCGCTGGGATTCATGGAAAAATCTCCTTGTAGTCGGCCGGAATTCCAGACTCAGCATTCTTCTTAGACATGCAGATTGGCTTGCCTCCGTGTTTCCATTACTTCACGGCTGCAAATTCAGAGTCAGATGAAAACTGTTTTCATCTCACACCGAACACAACGGAGCAGACTTCTGCCAGAAGGAGTGACCACAATGCTCCGCAACTACAAAAGGCTGAGCAGCCACATCTGTTCCGAAGTCAGTCAGCACAGACTCCATTTGCCTCAGAAAATGCTGATGGATTGATCCTTACAAGTACATACAGGCAGCGCTGCTAATTAGATCGAATGACTGCGTACCGTGCCCTTTCATATTCCGTTGGTCTGAGTCTCGCCCAGTGATCTTCAAACCATCTAAACCAACAGAGGCGTAGAAGCATGTCCCAGCGAGTGGCGACTGGAGGAAATCAATCGGAATGGGGTAGATTCCCTGCACCTCGGCTGATTGCAGAGAAAGCCCGCAAAATCTCCAAACGGCACGCGCTACAGAGTTGAGCCGTTTTACCACCATTTCTGGGCTTCTTTGCAGTTTGGCACAGCTGAAGACAGAGGCTGTTCCGTTGCTGCCACGGCCTCATGTTGTGTCCAATTGTCTTCCTGGACTATCCCTCAGAAACCACACCATCAGGAAAGAGACACGAAGGAGAAATCCTTCCCTGAAATTCGTCTGTCACGAACCAAAATCCTCTACACAAGTCCTTGAACCCTGCAGCAGAAAGTGCTTCCTCGAGATTCTACAAGCAAGGCAATTGCCCTCTACGTAGGCGCCAAGACCCCAAAATCCGCCCATCCAGCCCAAGCAGCCCCGTGCGAGTTCTGCGCAGTCAGCGCCGTGACAGCTGTTGTGCCGAAGGCCCCGAGAGCAGTGCAGCTTTTCAGGTCTGCCTGACAGGGAAAGGGCCTCCAGTACATTCATGCAAGCTCTCAGCCTCAATGAAACCGCAAGAAAAATTCATGCCCAGGCCAAAAAAAACTCTCCTCCTACCCTCGCAGGCAAACAGCGCCGCATCTGGCCTGCAAGCCAGCACCGCCTCCACTGTCGGACCCTGACCGTCGAGCAACACAAGCAGATGAGCAACAGAAAGGACATCCTCAAGCTGCATCGGCTTCAACGGCAATTGCGGGCTTAAACACAGACAGGATGTAGTAGTCTTCCACAATCACGAAGCTGCAAGATCGAGTTTGAATTTGAGGAAGGAGGATGGACCCTCTTGAAACTGGAATGAATTCGTGTATCTAGAAACGTCACACATCGAACTGCCCCACATGCTGGCAGCCTGCCACGATCAAGACCCTTGGGGGCGTGATCCGCGCTACGGACATGAGCGTCCGCAGATGCGCATGGTCCTGGAAGCGATCTGAGGAAACCTACAGGCATGTGCTACCACGGCTTCAGGGTGACAACGCAGATGCGCGAATAAAGTTAATAGAGGTTGCTAGCACTGGGTCGAGGACTACGCAGACCATTTGAGTTGATTGGTAAAGCAGCCGCCCTGTTTTCTTGCGCTCACTTGTAAGCGATGCCAAAATATGTCTGAAGCAATCTATCGCGGATGAAGGGGTCGCAGCCGAACGCTTGCGGAAAGAGAACCTGAGATGTCACATGTACATGGCTAGAGCTGAGCTCAGAATTCTTTTCCCTGGTTTTGCATGTGAGCTGTATCCTGCCCAAGGAGCGAGTACCAGCACTGCCGCCTGAAGCTGTCCCAAGCCCGCCAGGTCGCCCTTGGCGGTAAACCTCGAGAGCTTGAGGTCTTGGCTTTTGGTGTGGCGATCTCAAATTATGGCTTTCACCTTTTTGTATGGGAGGCTCCTTTTCCAAGTCTTGACAAAGACATGCAGGCCTAACCTCTTATGTCCAACACAAGCCCGGACTCTGGAAATGTTCTGTGCATCTGGCCTGGCTTGGTTTCTAGTCCTACCTGCGGTGCCTTTGCCGCAGCTATATCAATGCCAATCTTGATCAAGCAGCTTGTTTGTGAGGCGCGAGTTTGCGGCGCACGCCTCCTCCATCTCTGTTTGCCTAAAGGCGGCTTTGCGTAGCGACTCATTGAATAAACAAGAGCTGCACCTACCTTTGCCGTGTCAGCAGTTGGCAGTGGCTAGTGTGATCTCCGCTCAGCTTCATGGCGGAGAGCTTTGTCCCCCCGGGTCAACACATTGCCAAACATGAAAGCCTACTCCTACTTCGCTGTCCAAAGTTGGGCCAGGCGCCACCCCGCAAGCAGGTCTTGCAGTGGGTCCGGCAGCAGCTGTGCACCAGCATCCTCCCGCCAGTGCAGCACAGAAGATGGCGCTGATGGTTGAAGCCTCGAATCAGTTGCGATGCCCGGGCAGTTTCTTGGTAGTTTACTTGTAGTGTTACTGGATTCTGGTCCCGCTGAATTTCACTTCAACAAAGCGGCGTGAAATTCATCTTTTGCCCTGCCACATCTGAAATCGAAACCTTCAGTTTCAGCCGATCGCCAACCACCACAGGCACTGGGCCGACTGGGCATAAGGGCTGGTGCCAATGGGTCGCATAGCTTCCGCCCAAACCTGGGCAGCGAGAAGAAAGGTGGAACAAATCCTGCAGTTAGTTCCACGAAAGTGTACGGTTAAAGCACATTTTCCATTTGCTCTTGGTAACCACTAAGAATAGTAAACTTTTGCACAGCTGGCGTTCAACACATGACTCTTAAAGTCGGTCCTCATACCTGCCTTTCATGCCAGACTTCAAAAAATGCAGCTCTCCAGGATGCATCGCACAATTAGGGGTTCAACAGATGTAGTTCTGTAGGTTGCGCACCTTGAGGGGTCAAACGATGTGCCTCCAAGGGTTGGGCCCATTGAGGGGTCCAAAGATGCATTTCTTTGGGCTGGGCTCCTGGCAGGGCCAAAAGATGTGGCTCGAAAGTTTGGGCCCTCCTCTATGCAAAAATGGATCGTACTACAGCCACAACGATCCGCACACTAAATTCTGCGAGGATGTAGTCGAAGCCTTAAGCTGTTGGGTAGCCTTTCTGGGTAGAATTGCCGGCAGCGAATGCCCTAACTGGTATGTTTGATACAAACACGGCACCAGCAGGAGCAGCAGCAGCAGCAGCAGCAGCGGCTGAATTGTGCCCAGTGGCTTTGGGGCTTGTTTGAAAGCGCTTCATGCTCATCCAACTGCGCATCCCACCACCAAACGATGCAGTTGACGATGCCCTCACGCCTGCACCATGTTGGGGTAAAATTGGGTTGCATCGTGCACCTCATGGGGGTAACTCAGACTTACACGACAGAAAAAATCACTCGACACGATCAAGTCGCAACACTGTCAGTTCCACCTGCCCTTCGCAGGGGTACAGTGACTCGCCACGTAAGGCTTGGCGGATGTCTATGTCCAAAAGACATGCCTCAGACGTGAGTGTGTCCCACACCTGTCCCCTTCGCAATCGATTCAGATTTCGAGACGTGAACGGGCCCTTGCCATGGAGAGATGGCAGCGAGCTCTGACCTGTTGAAGCACCGGTCTCCAGGCATGGGGGCAGCGGCTCTCCCTGCGAGAAGGGGCCACCCCTCAGCGAGCAGAAGGAGAGCATGTCCAAAGCTGAAAAGTCAAAGCCACCATGGCAATTTGGCATCGTGAGCCAACCCAAAGCCACCGTCAGGCGCAGCCCGGAGGGAATCACTTGTGCCCCTGGAGCCGCAAGGTGTCGGCAGGCGTGTTCTAAAACACTGAGAAGGGACTCACCAACGCCGGATGCGTCCATGAGTTCGCTAACTATGAGGTCATGCCCTGGATTGCACTCGAGCGCTTCACGTGTGAGGCTCCGAACGTCGGCAGTATGAAGCATCAGAGACGCATCAGATTCCTGAGTGAAGTCTCTGAAAGTCTCCAGGGTCACGTCAGATATCAAAGGTGAGAGTTCCACTGCACAAACATCGCAGCCATGCCGGGAAGCCAGCAACGAGAGCAGCCCTGCACCGCAGCCACAGTCCAGAACCTTCGGCTTTCCCTGTGAGCCCTTCTCCTGGTGCCGAACAGCAGCCTGGGCTGCGCCGCGGGCGATGGCCGCGTGATATCTACGGTTGCGCTCGTGGTCGTTCAACATCTTGTAGTGCCAGGGCGGCAGCTTGCTCCTGCCAAAGGGCGGCAGCAGCTGCGAAGCGTCCAAGGTGTCTTGCTCTGCCCAAGAAAACCAGATCTTCCTGGCTCGGCAAGTCGCAAACCCCTCCCAGTCACAAAGCTCAAACGTAGCTGGACGTAGCTGGGTTTCGTCTGAGGAGCTCCAGCCGATTGCTGCCAAGGTGCAGGTCGGAGCAGTTGGCCCAAAGACTTAGAACCGGGCCCTTTGATCCCTGCAGGCTTGCCCTTCTTGCAGGGAGCGGCTGCCTCAGAAATGCCACTAAGAGGCAAGGGCTGCTGTTCATTTAGAATGTCGCACAAGATGTTGTTTCACAAAGAAGGTCCTTTCTCAGGCCACGTTCACTCGACATCACTCCACTTCTAAGCAACCCCTCAACCACGCAGTAGGGGCGTGCAAAGCAAAATTGCAGCATGAGTTCTTGCCTAGGCGCACGCAGCGCGCCCATGTGCTCTTGGCATCTGGCGACGCAGGCTCGGTAATGACGAGGCCTGGTATTTCGACCTAAGAAGCGGTTGCGTATTGGATCTTCGGCATTCTTACCTGCTGATTTCTACTATCCATAATTCGACCTTAACTTAACACTGCCTAAACATCCTGAACCTAACCGTGCCCTCAGGCTGACATTGTCTTCAGAAAGCATCAGCAGCCATACTCCGCCAACAGCTACGGATGTCTTTCAAGAAGATGAGCCCACAAACTGACAGGAATCTCAAGTTAGTTGGTTGACAACTGTGCCCCACCCCAATGCCACGGGGCATGTGTTATCCCAAAACACTTAATGTCCTAACTCCTGGGCGCTTCCAGAAACAGGCACCACACTTTGAAAAAAACACACGGGCGAGGTGGATCCTCAAGAGCGCCAATTTCACACAAACTACTGCGACCTTGACTTATTGACCGTCCTGCACGATGCTACAATTCTTCAAAAACTGCTCTGCCTTTTGAGGGCGTCTTGAGCGCGGGGCTCCTTTTTCAATGGCCCTAAACATAGATACCTACGAACCTACATACATACGTACATGCATGCCAACACCCATGGTTACTTTTAAAATGCACACCTACTTTGGGGTGGGTTACACAGCCGACTCCTGTGGCAGCCAGGGCGCCCAGAAGGCCACGCCTGTCACCGGGGCTCCAGGCTCTGCCCCAAAACGGAGTAACGCCTTCCCAGGTGACTCGCCTGTGCGCAGTTGAGGCACAAATTTAGGTACCATTTTCATGGTCTGAGGGAGATACGGATCCCATCTTGATTGCGACAACCATGGCAAAGCTACCCAACGCAGCCCGACTAGACTCGGGATCCAGCTGGGATTTTTGCTTGGGGTCATGCATTGAAGCCTCGGGGCTCGGGGTCTCAGCTATTAAAACTGCTAGCATGAGGGTCCACCCATGCCCTTTTTTTAAAGAAGAGGAGAGGAGACAGGAGGGGGGACGTGGGCCCTTTCCTGAGAGGATGCTTCTGTGACTTCTTGTAAAAATGCTGGACGAGCAACCACTACTGTAACGTAACTAATATTGCTCCTACTGTGGACCCAAACTCTACCCCAAACAAACTTGCTAACAGCAAGGAGGTCACGAGGCCACCAGGAAGGCTAGATTTGGAACTGACATCCATGCTCTCTATGTAAACCCTTCGCACCTTGCAATGTCCTTCGAAGATTGCAAAGGCCATGCGCCCCACAAAGAAAAGCAAAACTCTGCTAAATGCGGACTCACGGCGGGCAAGGGCAAGCTCGTAGACCTGGGAAGACACGCCACTTCCAGCAGTTCCTTATCAATCCCCATCCCCAATAACGAGCCGTCCCACCCCCCCACCAAGAAGGAATATCCCTTCTGAACACATAATGGCACTATATTGAGCGTATTCATTTTTAGGGGAGGGAGCTATTCAAGCTAACCTCTCTGTTTTGTCCACATCCTGGAGTAGTATTCTTGGTGTCGGTCCAAGCTACGAAAAAACTTTATGAATTGTTACGAAGAATATGTAGCAGCGCCACAAGTATGGCGGTTGTACTTGCTCTGGATCTATGCCGCTAGATCGTGCGGAGAATTCCCGCCATCCCAAATCCTAGGAAAACCTCAGCCCTCAACTCCAGATGTCAAGGAACACACTGCGCTGAAGAACGCAAGCTAGGACGGATGTGGCAGGCGCCTTCGGGCCATCGATGGGAGCAGGCTAGATCGTAGCCCCTCATGCAGTCCTTACATGGTAGCGAGAAAGTACAGAAGAAACTCAGGAAATAAGGTTTGTGATTCGTGCAGCCCACTCGCCAGTCGCAAGTCTAGATGATTTCACAAGAATCTTCATTCTCAGTGGCACTGCGTCGTCTGAATCATCCCCGTGCTATCCCCTTTATTGCCCGTACATGTCCAAGGAACAAATCGGCCCAGCCGGCAGCCGCGGATCCGCACGAGGCTGTCGTCCACGAGCGCCGCATGGATTCGCATCGCCTGGCTGTGCTTTCCATGGGGCACATATGGCAGTCGGGTCTCAGTGGAGACTGCTATTTACAAAAAAAACTTCCCCTGGGAAGAGGCAGGGCTTACGGGCAGCTGCAAAATTCCAAGATCCTCACTGTACAACGCTTGTACAGGCCCACCTCTGGAATGATCACTGGATCTGGCAGGCCCTTCTTCCGACGCTGCGCCAACTGCGATTTCAGCAGATGCCAGTGCCCAAACTCCAGAATTCCATCCTCGTCGATCCCCTCCCACACAAACACATCTGAAGTGAGGTCTGCTTGATCTGCCACCTGAATTTTCTCCAGGCCATTCTGCTTGAAGAGCACCTCCAAGCATTTCTGCAGTAAACAGCGGCGTTCGACGACTACAACTTCGCACCCGAGCCGGGATGCGAGAGTGGCTGTGAGGCCGCAGCCACCAAATACCGATACTCGCATGTTGGACTTCTGGAGCGACCTGATGGCCCGGTCCACTAGAGGCAGCATCGCTGCTCCCAAAGAACCATGGCGAGTGTCCCAGTCCTGCCGACCCACTCGCTTTGCCAGCTCAATCGGGGCGAACAGCTCAGACAAGCGGCTCCCGAATTGAAGCAGGACCTCCGCATCCTCCTGCGCACAGCCTGAAAGGCTTGCCAAGACGGTTGCGGGACCAAGGCCTGACTGTAGCTTCTCCCATATTGCATCGCAGGAGATTGATGCGAAGCATGGTCGCAGCAAGTCTGCCCGCATGGTATTGCGGTCCTTCAACTTCGCCAGCTCGAATTTCAAAACATCGAACGCCTGCACTGCTTTGTCTTTCAGCTGCGCCTCGAGCTCTTTCAAACCGTTGAGCCCAGCAGTCGCCTCCCAAGCCCTGACCTCCGCTTCGCCGGCGATGCTGGAATACTTGAGCAGGGACTGCAGCAGCAGGAAAGAAGGCATATCCTGCGCTTTCGCTTAAGGACGCAGCCTTCGATTTCATACTTCCTGACGAAAAAGCCTTGTGATCCTTGTGACATCTAGTAAGTACCCGCCTAAGTGAAAAACACGCACCCGACCTCCAAATCCCTCCCTCTAAATCCCTCCCTCTTTGGGAACCCCAACATCCTCGCACGGCGTTCGCGTCGCCTCCCGCGCCTTCTCCAACCAGCTGTTGGCTTGTCCTGGCACGCGAGCAAAGTCTCGGCGCAAATACCTGACAAAAACCAGGCCAGCTGAAGAGGTTGCACGTCTGGCAGGGAACAAGAGGTAATGGGAACCTCCTGAGCCCACACAGATTAGGCTATTCCAAGCAAAATGCGGATATGACCCTCAAATGTGGGAGACCAACCATCCTGGTATGTTCCATTACGTTCCCTCAATTCTTCTCATCTGTCTTCTCCACCAGAAGAATGCCCTATCGTGGGAACTTAAGTAGTGGAGGCACCTTGCTGGGCCCCAGCGCCGGTTGGTGTGGCGGCCAGCCCTCCAAGCCGTCCATCGGCGCCTGGGATGCCTTTCCGGGTGGGTGGGGTTACCTTCTTCGCAGCAAGGCATATCAAACATGATCGCTGATACAAGAAGCCAACAACAATCTGTGGCTGGGCGGATCTGAATTCTCCAAACAAGAAGCAGCTCCTTCCAACAGTCAAGCTCTGACTTGCCACTCTTAGCAGGCATGCACTTTTAGCAGGCATGGGCTGCAGTCCACATTTCAGCAGGCGTACACTGGAAGCTAACGCTCGCCCAGGAAGTTCCCAAAGGCCTTGCAAGTTGGCATGCCGCAGCGTATGCACGGACAGCGCATCCATGCAACTCCGGCTGCGGCGCTTCATCAGGCATAAGGAGGCAATCGACGGCTAATAGTTACGTCCTAACATGGACTTTTCTGCCTTACTGTACTGATACCGATTCTGCACCGGGCTTTTCGCGGAAGAGCACACAGAAGGCTACATGTTGTTTGTCCTGTGCCCATGGCGTGAAGGATCTTAAGCCAGCTTGTGGGCTGCTTTTTCAGGATGTCCGAAGCCTATCTTGACGCAGCTCTGCGATGCCTACGCCCTATAATGTTGGATGTTGATTTGCTAGGGGGTCGGAGCAATAGCAAGCTTGTGACTCTGCCCTTGTTTGAGGCGACCCGGAAAATCGTAAATCTTGGGGACCTCCAGAGAAATACTAAAAGCACATGAGTCGTAGTGCAAGTATGCCTGAAGCAAATGTAGCAGATCAGAACAACCTTGCAGCTGCAGAGAAGGTGGGGTAGCTGAGGAAGTGAAAGTTACCGAGGAACTGACAGCCAGAGAAAGCCGACAAGCCTGTACTATTGTGGACACCTCTACACTAACCCTTACAGCAGCACTAATGCGACCACCACTACCGCAGCTGCTACTACTACGAACACTACGGTATGCCTTGTCTTAATGGTCAAAATATCACGCGTAATGATCACGGGATTGTGGGAGGGGACACTTCTCCACAGGAACATTGATTGGTTGAGAGCATACTGAGCCGGGTTCCACATTGAGAGCAAAAACTGCTTGTCTGTTTGGAGTTAGTAAGTTCATTGTGGCGGCTGTCATCTCTGGCACATCACCGTCAATTCCTTTGAAGCTCATTTACAAAATAAGACAGTACATGGCTCCTCCAATGACTGCGTGGTTCCTCCACAGAACCTCAGCATTCTCCATACAAGAGTGGAAATAGGGCATTTGCATTTGTCGCATAGCAAACATTCTGGGAAGGCCAAATGCTGAACATCTCAGCATTGCTCAAGGCGGGTCCACCAAACAAATGACAAGTGTTCTTGACACGGGACACAGTACTCACAGAGCCTTCAAGAGGCAACAAATGAACTTGTGATGCAATCTCCAGCCCATTAGAAGCAGAAGAAGCCACGCAGATTGGGCTCAGGTTTCTATGGCGAGCCCCACGGAGCCAAGAAGCTCCATGAGGAAATCAAATTCGTGGCGCAGGGTCTGGATGTAGGTGCGACCTTGTGCATCTTGGAACGGTCCAAGTTTCAAGGTTCAGTTCATCAGTGCCTTGACCCATGGCAGGAAGCCCCCAAGCCCAAGGCCTGCCACAAGATTACTACGACTTCCGCCCCTTGCTGCCCATCGTCCTTCGTCTCAATCCCTCCTCCAGAAAATGCTGTGAAAAAATTGCAGCCAGCAGACTGCCAAGCTCGGCTTGTCTTTCCAAGAGTCCTGCAAGGCAGATATCCGGCATGTGTGGTCGTACGTGCAGCGCAACCCCTATACCCCGGATGAAGCCAGCGGCCGCTGGGCCTGCCGCCTACACCACACATAATATCACTTATAACTTATAACACACTGCCCATTCCTTGTTCTTAGCTGCCAGCTGGAGAGAAAAAAACAAGCGAATGCATTCTGAGCTTTAAAGGCTTCTCCTCTACCTGCCGCCACATCTAGTGCCGCGCCCATCCGCGCAGCGAGATTGCGGAGCCCATCAGCATCGCCTGCTGAGCCGATTGGGTGGTGACTTTTCGATCGGGATCTGCACTGAATAGGGCTGATCATGATAAGGCCAACCGCTGGATCGATGACAGAGCTGGAAGCTACAGGCTTTGAAAGGGTCATGACAGCCAAAATACTTTGTCGTCATACTGTCGAAAGCTACGCTAGCCAGCCAAGAATTGCAACAAGATTTGTGCCCAGCGTCAGAACTGCAACCATCTAGCGCTGGGGCTGTCGCTAGTCGCCACCTCCTCAGCATGCTTCCAAAATTGGACGCGATTGCTGCAGAAAGCCCGGACAGCATATCCAGCATCTATATTCAATTGCCTCTGAGACAGCGCAATTCACCCTCACCTCTTCGTTCACATGGCTCCCAGCTGTGTAGACCTTCAGAACATACACGTTCTGGCCATGATGCTGGAATCGCATCCAGAAGCGCGTGGCTTATCCAGCGCAGCAGCCGCAATCTCGACGAAAGGGCAGCCAGAGCGCGCATGGTGCATTCCAGAATCCTCGGCGCAAACTAGCCAGGTTGAAGACCAATACCTTTAAGAACACATCAAACCCCAAACCAGGGCAAGGTGTTGAATTGGCCGCTAGCGTCGTGTAATCCCCTCGCTGGAAATCTCCAATGTCTTCCAAGAAGTCCTTGGTTGCATGACGCTGCCAAGAAGCCCAGAAACGGAACGTAAACAACCTTCATGGCAGCTATTTGCAACTCCACGTAATTTATCCCCTTCCATACTTGCCTTGTCCCAAGTCCCCAGGCCTTGCATTTGAACGTCCCGAGAGCACCATGCCCTAACATGTGCTTGTATGTGCTGCTGGCACCAGCAGATACCTTCCGTCAGGTGTCAGTCAGGTATTCGTCAGGCATCTGCATCAATACGTGTCTGATGCAGACTCCTAACTTTCTGGGGAAATCCCAGACACACTAAAACCATACAAGGCGTTGAAAACCCTTCCCTTCAGTCTCGGCGTCCATGTATGTTGCCGTGCTTGGCAGTGGCTCTGGCGCCTCCCATGCATTTTTTCCCCTGCAAACTTTCAACTTTCAGGATCAGTCCCTGCTAATGCGGCCCTTGAATCTTCAGGAGGGTAAGAATTCTAGCTGGCACGCGCCTCTGGAGAGAAGCCGAAGCTTTCGGCAAAGCTACCGAGTAGACGCGACTCCTCCGTCAAATGCTCTGCGACCTGCAATATGCGCCCGTCTTCGCACCATCCAATGACTACACTCAACCGCAAATCCAAGGATTCGCCTGCTGCACGGTTTCCTCGTGGTCTTGCAGCGCATCAACCACGAGACGCCAAGCTGGGAGCAGTAACATTGCCTGCTGCACCTCGAGTAGTGGTGCGTACGTCTGCTTCTGCACCGACCCAAAACCAATAACATGGATGCTGGCCAGGTTGCGAAGGTTCGGAAGTGGTACATTGAGCCAGTGCCATCCACCAGACCCTTGTAAAATGGATGCCTGCACTGCGCCAGCCGGTGGCAAACGAACAATTGCGGATCTTTCCTTCAATGCTATGCGGATGGATCTGCGGCAAGGCACAGCAAGCATTGACGTAAAAGCCGCCGGGACCTGGATTGGCTGCCACAGCATGCACTGGGTTCAAGCTGTTCATTCCAAGACCTCGAACTCAAAAAAAAAAACAATGCTCGCCGAGATGCCGAGGCAAATCCCAAAACGCATCAGACAAGGTTGTCTGCGTCAAGGGGGTCGGCATGGCGAGTCTAAACAAATTAAATGGATGGTGGTGGTATCGAATAGCCGCGACAAGCGTTGAGCACATGTGCGGCACTTGACTATCACCTAGGTAGCCACGCAACATCATACGTCTGGCTGTCAAATTTCAACGACAGCCTACGGCGCAGCCTGCGCAGCTGGGACATGGATTCTGCATGTCTCTATGTTACCCACACCTTCAAAGGCTTTTGGAGCAGCGCGACATAAAAACCGGGTAGCAAGTAAAACGAGCATGAACACGATGCGCTTCTGGAATCACACAGCGTGGGTCGTGCCTGTGGCGGGGCAGTAAACTGCTGCTTTGCATGGCTCCTCGGATGCTGCGCTGGCAGCGCTTGAAAAAATGCTGGCACGATCTTGTTCACGTATAATTCCCAACCCATGCAGTATCCAACCAGCTGTGCGCACCAGTTGGGTGCGATTAGTTGTGCCTGAGTTGATGCGATTCATGGAATGCCAATGCCTACAACTCTGAAATCATTCTGAGGTCCTTTTAACCGTTGCCTGTCCAACGTTTCTCCAAATCATTACATGCGTACATGCGTGTTCTCAACTTTCAGGCCCTGGCAACATTTTCTCTTCAGAGCCTGAGAGGTCACAGCCATGCTCAACGTGAGCCTTTTCCCGAATGCGTAGCAGAAGGGTTCCCGTTTTAAAGTTGGGGTCCAGGGGTCCAGGAGGCGACGCGAGGTCGTTGCGTTGTGTTCGCAAAGCGTTCGCAAAGCGTTTGCAATCGTTCGCGGAGGGTCGGACATGCCGGAGAGTCCACAGAGTTCGAAATCGTCGCGAAATGCAGAACTGTCGTCACTTTTTACGTTTCGTCTTACAAAAGTGTCAACAGTCACAGGGATGGAGGGGGTCGTGGTCGCAAAACCCAGAACTGTCGTCACTTTTGGACTCGCCTCGCGTCTCCGTGTCTCAAAAGTGTCAACAGTCACAGGGATCGGGGGGGTCGTGGTCGCGAAACCCAGAACTGTCGTCACTTTTGGACTCGCCTCGGGTCTTCGCGTCTCAAAAGTGTCAACAGTCACAGGGATCGGGGGGGTCGTGGTCGCGAAACCCAGAACTGTCGTCACTTTTGGACTCGCCTCGGGTCTTCGCGTCTCAAAAGTGTCAACAGTCAC